>PVJN01045495.1:0-16858 GCA_004026805.1 Lasiurus borealis
GTCTCTCTCTCATCGATGTTTCTGACTTTCTGTCTCTCTCCCTTCCTCTCTGTAAAAAAAAAATCAATTAAAAAAAAAAAAAAAAGTCCCGTTCTCTCCAAGGAAGCTACGGTGCAGGCCTGGAGGCTGTCTTTCCCCTCCGACAGCCACCTGTCGCTTTGGCCAGGACCCTGCACATCCCGCTGATGCTCAGGGCCGCTGTCTCCCTTGCTACTGACAGCAAGTCTCCAGCTGGGACACGAGCCAGCCCTGGCCGTCCGGCTGGCCTGGCCCACTCTTGCTGCCCCCAGGGGAGGTGGCCTGGAGGACGGGGGCTCCCTGGCAGCCCCGGGGCCTAACAGGGTTCTGTCTGGCCCGGCTTGGGGGCGGGGCCTCCGAACCTGGCGTATTTCTGGAAGCCGATCTCCCTGGGGATGGAGAGGGGCAGGATGAAGAGGAAGGCGGTGAGGCTGATGGTGAACTTGCGGTCGGTGTACCAGGCGCTGCCACCGCCGGCCGCCTCGGGCTCCTTTGCCCACACGGCTATAACTGCGCAGGGAGGAAGGAGGGACTGTCACCGCCAGGTCCCTGCAAGGCGTGGCCCTCCCGGTCTGCTGGGCCTCGGGACAGGTGGGGGTGGGGGGTTCCATGCCCTTTCCTCCCACCCCCAGGGGTTCCCGGGGCCAAGGAGCAGGGAGGAGGTGGCTGCCGGGGGAACCTCACTTTTGTCCTGCTGGTCCCCGATGATGATGAGGAAGGCGATGCAGGTGCCGAAGGTGTACACGGCGATGGCCACCTCGCACAGCACGCCCGTCAGCCTGCCGCACACGGCCCACACCACCTCCTGGTAGGTCCGCTCGTTGCTGGCCTGGGAGCAGTAGGCGAGGATGACGAGGCCGCTGATGATGAAGACCAGCATGCCCTGTGGGCAGGGGCAGAGCAGGCGGGTGTGGGAAAGGCCTGGCGGCCAAGGGCAGCCTGGTTTGGCTCAGTAGTTTCGGGGCCAATGTTCAGAGCTGGTTTGGCATACAGACCTCATCTCGCAGGGCAATTAAAAAGAAATAAGTATTTTTATTGATTTCGGAGAGGAAGGAAGAGAGAGAGAGAAACATCAATGATGAGAGAGAATCACTGATCGGCTGCCTCCTGAACGCCCCCGATTGGGGACTGAGCCCACAACCCAGGCATGTGCCCTTGACTGGAATTGAACCCGGGACCCTTTAGTCCACAGGTCGACGCTCTATCCACTGAGCCAAATCAGCTAGGGCTCACAGGACAATTTTAATAGTTTACTGGAACCAAAACCAATTTGGCTCAGTGGACAGAGCGTCGGCCTGCGGACTGAAGGGTCCCAGGTTCAATTCCAGTCAAGGGCATGTACCTTGGTTGCGGGCACATCCCCACTGGGGGGGGGGGGGGTTGTAGGAGGCAGCTGGTCAATGTTTCTAACTTTCTATCCCTCTCCCTTCCTCTCTGTAAAAAAATCAATAAAATATATTACAAAAAATAGTTTACTGGAGACTTGAGATTTTCTTTAGAAACAAAAGCTTTGTGGACAATTTCACACACACACAAAAGTAGAAAGAATGGTACAATGGACCCATATATACTTATCACTCAGCTTAAAAAATGATCAATTCATGCCCAATCCTGTTTCACCTATTCCTTCTCCCATTCTGGATTATTACTATCTTTGTTCTCTCTCTTTTTAAAAAATGTGTTTTTATCTATTTTAAAGAGAGAAAGGGAGAGGAACAGAGAGATAGAAACATCAATAAGAAGCCCCCTACTGGGGTCGAGCCTGTCAGCTGGTCACATGCCCTGACCGGTAATCAATTCAGTGACTTTTTTTTTTTTTATTAAATATATTTTCATTGATTTCAGAGAGGAAGAGAGGGGAGAGATAAAAACATTTATGATAAGAGAGAATCATTGCTTGGCTGCCGTCTGCACGTCCCCCTTCTGGGAATTGAACCCGTGCCCTTGACCAGAATCGAACCCGGGACCCTTCAGTCTGCAGGCTGACGCTCTATCCACTGAGCCAAACTGGCCAGGGCAATTCAGTGACCCCTTGTTTCATAAGTCGATGCTTAACCACCGAGTCACATGGGCCCCGCTCTGGATTATTTTGAAGAAAACACAAGCTCTCCTATCACTTCATCAGTACCCTTTCATGTAGTTCTAAAAGATCAGGGCCTCTTTTTTAAACATAACCTCAAGATTGCTAAGCATGCAACCGACGTCAAATCTCCCTGGTTGCGCAGAAGGCTTTTGAAGCCTCCTGTGGGCTCAGAGGAAAGAATGCTGGGCAGACGGGTAATCTCTGTCCTGCGTGCGGGTGGGGAGGGTGGTAGCTCTGATCCGCCCTCATCCAGAGCCTCCCCTCCGAGGCAAAGAGGCCAGACTCACCCGCCGACCAGCATTCCTGCCCTCGAGGCCCGCGCACACTCACCATCTGCAGGGTGATGCCCGCGGCCACGCCCCCGGCGGTGCTGAAGGCTGCTGGGAAGTTGAGCAGTCCTGCCCCCAGGCAGGCGTTGACGACGATGAAGATGGCCCCGAAGGTGGACGTGGTGCCTCGGCTCAGGCTGTCAGGAGAGGCCTCGCCCTCGCTCTTGGGGTCCGAGTCCACGCAGGGGCTCTGCAGCAGGCGGGCCCGCTCCCCCGCGTCCGTGCTGAAGCCCCACTCGCCGAGGTCGCTGTTGATGCTGACCTGGGCCATGGCCCTGAGAGGCCGCTCCCGGCAGGGTCTGCAGATGCTGCCTCACCACCACATCCCCCGTTCAGAGCTGTCCTCCCGGGAGGCCTGTGGGCTCCGGCCCTTCTCAGCCTAGACAGGAAAGGCGGGTACCGCTGTTACCCCCAGGAGGGGCACAGGAAGGTAAAACCGCGTCCCTGAGATCAGGTGGCTGGGACTGGTACCCAGAATACTGCACTAGGGACAACAGGGTGGGGCAGCAGAGACAGAAATAGGTCAGAGCCAAATCCTGCTTGCTTCCAGCTTACAGACCCATAGGGCATACAGTGGTACCTTGAGATATGAGTGCCCTAACATACGAGATTTTTGAGATACGAGCCGTCGAGCGAGCGATTTTTGCTTTGAAATACGAGCAACATTTGAGATAAGAGTCATCGCAAGGATCAGCTGGCTGCACATGACCCACCAGTTTACCGCGACTTGAGCGTCTCATAGTTTCCCACGCCTCAAGGTGACGGAACGAATTAAACTCGTATCTTGAGGTACCACTGTATAAGACAAACATAAAAGAGAAGGGTAGTGCCGAAACCGGTGTGGCTCAGTGGATAGAGTGTCGGTCTGAGGACTGAAAGGTCCCAGGTTCGATTCCGGTCAAGAGCATGTACCTTGGTTGCGGGCACATCTCCAGTGGGGGGTGTGCAAGAGGCAGCTGATCAAAGCCTTTCTCATTGATGTTTCTAACTCTCTATCCCTCTCCCTTCCTCTCTGTAAAAGATCAATAAAACATATTAAAAAAAAATTTTTCAGGCCAACTCTCATTCATCTCCCACCTGACTCACCTGATCACTGCCCACCAGGGGCATCCCCTCTGAGGCCCTCAACATGCCAGGGGCTAGAATGGCAGAGGAGGCCCCCTGGGGAGTCAGACGCTGCCCATTGCTCCTCCTGGTCCCGGTCTGACAAAACCGGGAGTGGTACCCTCACGAGCGGGAAAAAGGAGGGCTCTGATGCTCTCAGCCATCCGTCACCACGCACGCAACCAAGACACCAGCTCCGGGGGAAATACCCCTCTGCTGGCTCCATCTCCAGAACCATCAGTCAGGGGACACTCATCCAGCAGCTCCGCCCCCCACCCCCCCCCAAAAAAATCAAAGCAGTGAGTAGCAGAGGGAGAGTCTTGGGCTCCCAGGCTCCTAGCAGGGCTCCAGAGAGAGCCCCCCAGAGCCGTGGGACCTTCCTCCCAGCCCCGCTCCGCTCTCAGCACAGAGGTGTCAGCTCTCTCAGCCTCGCGTCCCCCCAGTTACTCAGCTCCATCCTCCCCGGCTCACCTGCTCCTCCCACGGGACGAGGGCGATGGTGCAGCGGGCGCTGCTCGCTCCCAGCTCCTTCTCCCCCGCAGGGACCTGGGATCTGATTCTCCTCGCTTCTCTCTCCGGCCCCAGTTTCTTCTTTTCTCCAGGCTTTGCTAAAAGCCCGCCGTCAGCAGGGGCATGAGCTGTGTGAGCTGTTGTCCTGCGCCCGTCAGCAAACGGAGGGGACCCTGCGTCGAAGAGGGGAGCACCCGGTCAGCCAGAGCCAGGTAAAGGGGTGCACGGAGGGCAGGCGCTGGGCTCAGGCACAGCGGGCGGCGGGCAGATCCAGAGCTGGGAGCCTGGCGCCCTCGGGGAGCTGCCATCGCTGCAGGAGCGCCCCTAGGTTCCCGGCCGGAGCGGGATCCTGCTCCAGCTGGATCCCCGACATAGGAGGGAGGGCCGGGTTGCAGTGGGAGGTGGAGCAGGGCGCACCCCGCGCGGAGGGGGTGCCCCCGGGCGTGCAGGGAGGCCGGCGGGCTGCAGAGGGGTGAGCTGGGCGGAGGCACCGGGGTTCGATCGGGGCCTAGGACTGGGCGGAGACCGGGCAGGGACCGGGCCATCGAGGGCGGCCGTGGGGCCGAGGACGCCGGGCTTCGGGGCGCCCTTTGGGGGAGCGGGCAGCGCTCTGCTGCAATCGGGGGTTTGAGTACCCCGGGATCCAAAGCTCCCACCCTCCCCACCTTCCCTACTTTGTGCCACTTACCCGCGGTACCCCAAGCCCAGCCGGCTGCCGAGACACGTGAACAGAGGTCACGTGACGGCCGGGGATACGGGGCGCGGGGCACTCTGGGAGTTGTAGTTTCCGCAGGTAGTATCCTCGGTGTGTGGGTGTACTGTCCTGGTTTGCTTAACTGGTCACTTGTTGAAGGACGTTTGAGTTGTTTGCGGGTTTTAAAAGTATATATATTTTTTAACTTTATGCACTTTACTAAAAAATCGATCCTTTAAAAATATCCAGTACAGCCGGCCAGCGTGGCTCAATGGTTGAGCGTTTTCCTATGAGTCAGGAGGTCACGGCTCAATTCTGGTTAGGGGCACAAGCCGGTGTTGCGCGCTCGATTCCCAGTGTGGGGCGTGCAGGTGGCAGCCAATCAATGTTTCTCTCTTATCATTGATGTTTCTCTCTCCCTTTCCTTTCCTCTCTGAAATAAAAAATATATATAAAAAAAAGAATTTAAAAAAGTCCAATACAATGGTCTTTAGTATATTCATAGTTTTGCAACGATAACCATTATCTAATTTCAGCATTTGTTATAATTCCCCCACCAAAACAATACACCCTGGAACCATTACTAGTCAAACACTCCCCCCGCTCCCCGCCCCATTTTACCATCTGATTTCACTAACCTACTTGTTTTGGATGAGCTGTTATCAAGTTTCATCCATGTTGGAGCACATTGGCACTGCATTTTGTGTTATTAGTAAACTAGAGGCCAGGTGCAGGTCAGATGGTAAGCCTGTGTTTAACTCTTTGAGAATTGCCGGACTGTTTTTCAAAGCAGCTCCACTATTTTACATTCCTATCAACATCATGTGAGGGGTCCAATTTCTGCACATCCTGGATGACCCTTATTATATTCCTTTTCATTACAGTCATCCTCGTGGATGCGAAGTGATTCCATTAGGGTTTTTATTTGCATTTTCCAGATAACTAAAGATGAAAGCATCTTTTCATGTGCTTATTGGCTGTTAGTGTGTCTTTGGAGAAATGTCTCTTCAGATACTTTTCCGTTATTAATTGGGTTCTTTTTTTTTAATTCTTTTTAAAAAATATATATTTTATTGATTTTTTACAGAGTGAAATGGAGAGAGATAGAAAGTCAGAAACATCGATGAGAGAGAGAGACATCGATCAGCCGCCTCCTGCACACTCCACAGTGGAGATGTGCCCACAAGCAAGATACATGCCCCCAACCGGAATCGAACCTGGGACCTTTCAGTCCGCAATCTGACGCTCTATCCACTGAACCAAACCAGTCTCGGCATTTTTTTAAAAAATTCTTGAAGTGTGTTCGGACAACTCTAACTAAATGAGCTACCCAGCCAGGGCTTCTCAGGAATTTTGTAAGATTTTCATTATAAAAAAAAAAGAAAAAAATATGTTTATTAGATACAAACCAATAATTCCTACAAAAAAAGTTTCACAGCCCGTAAAAAAAAAGGTAAAAAAACTTCTCAAGCTGCTTGAGTGAGCTGGACTTTGATCATGTAGATGTAAGCCTGAGACAGTTTAGTCTAATAGTACCCAATGGCTGGTCAACAGACCAGGTGTTTCTGAACCTCCTAGAACATTTATTATTTAAAGAAATGACTCCCAAACCTTATCTCAGATATATTGAGTCAGAATGTCCAGAGATAAGGCTAGGGAACCAATCTATTTTTTTAAAAATCCAGATTTGGAAACTATTCTACCTTGAACTATAATAAACAGAGGCATGCCTGGCCGGCGTGGCTCTGTGATTGAGCGTCAACCTATGAACCAGGGGGTCACAGTTCAATTCTCGGTCAGGGCATATGCCAAGGTTGTGGGCTCAATCCCCAATTGGGGGGCATGTGGGAGGCAGCTGATCAATGATTCTCTCTCATCATTGATGTTTCCATCTCTCTCCCCCTCTCCTTTCCTCTCTGATATCAATAAAAATATATTTTAAAAACAAACAAGAAAAAAAACAGAGGCTATTTTGAGCAAACTACCTCCTCTATCGAGTGGATGGCCATGAACATATTGACCCAGACTAGAAAACTAGGATAGGGTTGAAGGCAAAGAGTCTGAACGGCGGAGAAAAACACAGCCCACGTGACCGCGCTTGGTGAGGAAAGGGACTTAGCCCAGGGTGAGCTGGCAGTGTGTGTGGTTAAAAATAACGAGGTCAGCAGGAGGGTCAGGTTCCCTTTCCGGCTGTCTCGGTGGCCAACTTTCAACCACGTGGTTCCGTCAGGGAGACTTAAAGCGGCTTCTCCTCACCTGGGCAGTCGGGCCCTGAACGGGGCAGCTGAATAACATGTTTTTCCTTTTAAGAGACTTTCCCAAAGGCATCAGTCAAAGTCCATTCCAGGAAAGCTCACTTACTTATCCGATTACCACCTCCATGTGTCCGTTCCCAACAGGGACCTAGAGGAGCCAGGGTCAGGAGCAAGCCTGCTGTGCCCCATGCCCCGCAGGGAGTGAGCAACAGGAGGGCAAGAGCAAGCTAGGCCTGCTGCCCTTCCAACAGCTACCCATGCACTGGATATGCTCCGGGCCCGACCTCTGCTCCATTGCCGGCTGTCCCACCTTCAATGGCTTCCAGCACTAAGGAGACGGGGACAGCATAACTTGATGCTAAGCAGGCGCCATTGCTCCATGTCTGCTGACAGAGTAGATGACTTTATGGTGGAGGTTGCAAACTGGTGACCTAGTGTCTGCATCTTGCCTGTAAGTCATTAAGAAAACTCAATCAGCCGAAACTGGTTTGGCTCAGTGGATAGAGCGTCGGCCTGGGGACTGAAAGGTCCCAGGTTCGATTCCGGTTGGGGGCATGTACCTTGCTTGCAGGCACAACTCCAGTAGGGGGCATGCAGGCCAGCACGGCTCAGTGGTTGCCAACCTATAAACTAGGATGCCACGGTTCAATTCCCGGTCAGGGCACATGCCCAGGTTGCAGGCTTGATTTCCAGTCTGGGGGAGTGCAGGAGGCAGCCAATCAATGATTCTCATCATTTGATGTTTCTAACTCTTTCTCCCCCTCCTTTCCTCTCTGAAATCATTAAAAAAATATTTTTAAGAATTTGAATCAGTTGCCAACTTTTAAGCATCAATAGGCCTTCCAAGATTGTGGTCCAGCCGGTATGGCTCAATAGTTGAGTGTCGACCTATGAACCAGGAGGTCATAGTTCAATTCCTGGTTGGGGTCCATGTTTTGGGTTCGATCCCATGTACCAAAAGGTCACCTGTTTCATTCCCAGGCAGGGCACATACCCAGGTTGGGGTCTTGGTCTGCTTATGGAAGACAGCTACTTGATGTTTCTCTTTCACATGGCGGTTTCCCTCCCTCTCTTCTGAATTCAATAAAAACATAAAGAAATAAGAGCGGGATTTGTGTTATTTGAAAAACTAAGACCTGCCATCCTGGACTTTCATTCTCACAGCGCCTCGCACTTCCCTATTTCTCATTACTGGGGATGAGGGTTGGTCACCAATAATCATCTTACATCCGGTGGCATCACTCTTTTAACTTCCCTCTCATTGTTTAGATTACCTACCTCACTCCCATCTCCCTCTGAAGCTGCCACCTCCCCTCCATCTCCTCTGCTCCCTGCTGACCCCCACAAGATCGCTTGAGGTACTCCACTTGTCCCCCAAGCTCCAACGGGTCCTATCTACATTTCCAACATCTTTGTGGACTAGACAAGCGGAGTGAGATCCAGACCAGGACGTGGCTTTAGTTTCTATTCAGAGCAGCTCACACACCTACTGGCTCATGGTCAGCGGGATATACACCCACTCCCGCCCTTTCCTCCCATCAGAGAGAAAATATACCAGAGTCGCCAGTGGTGGGGGGTCGCGGTAACTTTATTGTAACAGAGAAACCAGGCCGCAGCGAGTCTACACGATTAGAGTGGATGGTGGTTTTCTTTCTAACGAGGGAAGGAAGGGCCCGAAACCTGAACACCCTCCTGCCTGGCCCCGCCCTGCAGCACCCACCCTGGGACGGGAGACGAAGGCTGCCCTCCGACACTGCACTAAGGTACCGGGTCCGACCGGGCAGAGGCAGCATCCCGCGGGAGACAGCCAATCACTGCAGAGGATGCGGCAACCACCTGCTAACCGTTCTCTGCTGAGAAAGACGAGGGTGCGGGCGAGCAGATTCTGTTCTTCCTTCTTCCAATGAGTAAGTGTGACAGGGAGGGGCTGACGGTCCATCAGGCAGTAGAAGGGTGAACATCTGGGCTGGTTCGAGATCTTTGTGTCCAGGGAAGAGAGCAGCGCCGAGAGAGAGAGAGAGAGAGAGAGAGAGAGAGAGAGAGAGAGAGAGAGAGAGAGAGAGAGAGAGCAGGGAACGCTGAAATGCCCACAAGTAAGTACGAGAAGGAGAGCCTTCTTTCTTTTTCCCCCGAAGACCGGAAGCAGCATCTTTCCGTGTTCCTGATGCAGCGGTAGTCGACACGCTGGCTCTCACGAAGCGAGGTTTCTGCAACGTGGTCTGTTGGTTACGCTGCTCGATCCGGGAGCACGAGGGTGAGGCTGACCGTTATTGCTGGAACCAGGTCTCCTCGCAGAGGCTCCAATACGTGGCACCGACACCGGCGGGTGCCTCGGTTAAAGCTTCTGGAATATTGCCACGGTGTGATGGAGAGGTTTTTTTGGCTGTGCCGTTCTCGTAAGTGTAAACTCTTTCGGAAAAGCTAGATACACACCGATGAGGGAGATTTTGGTTTTAGAGCCACAAAGTTCCACGCACCGGCCACAGATGCCTCTGCCTGGTTTCCTACCCATCCTCGGCCGAGAACCCATCCCAACGCCGAGTTTTAAGTGCCGTGGTTGAAAGAAGCGATCTGCCCACCACCATCCACCCTCCCGCTCCCTCCGCGTGCCTCTCGCGGCGGCGGAGGTGGGCGGGGAGGTGGCCTCTGTTTCCGCTCCTCGGGGGATTACTTGGTGACCTGGTGAATGGCGTGGGCAAGGTAGCCCACGTTGCCGGAGGTGACCCCTGCCACGGAGATGCGGCCGTCCTTTGTCATGTAGACCGAGAACTCCTTGGTCAGCCGTTCCACCTGCGGAGAAAAGAAGGCTTGAGCATGTCCAGCTCGTGTGTGTGTATGTGTGTGTGTCCCCAGCCCTGGCACAATAGTCATTAAGACAGAAAAAAATAACAGAAGCTCTTATTTTTCCAATTAAAACCCTACCCCCAGAATTTGATGTGCTAGCTTAAGAATGAAAGGAGCCGAAACCAGTTTGGCTCAGTGGATAGAGCATCAGCCTGCGGACTGAAAGGTCCCAGGTTCGATTCCAGTCCAAGGGCATGTACATTGGTTGCGGGTGCATCCCCAGTAGGGGGCGTGCAGGAGGCAGCTGGTCAATGTTTCTCTCATCGATGTTTCTAACTTGCTATGCCTCTCCCTTCCTCTCTGTAGAAAATCAATAAAGTATATATATAAAAAAAAAAGTGAGAAGAGGAAAGCTCCTTTCAAGTAGGGTGATGAATTCTGAGGAGGAACGGGTGAAGAAAATGTTAGAGCCAGCTTTTGCAGGGAAAACAGATGCAGGATCCAGCTGTGGATCAGCTACTTTTCTTTTTTTTTTCTTTAATATATTTTATTGATTTTTTACAGAGAGGAAGGGAGAGAGATAGAAAGTCAGAAACATAGATGAGACATCGATCAGCCGCCTCCTGCACGCCCCACAGTGGAGATGTGCCCGCAAGCACAGTATATGGCCCCGACCGGAATCGAACCTGGGACCTTTCAGTCCGCAAGCCGACGCTCTATCCATTGAGCCAAACCGGTCTCGGCCAGCTACTTTTCTAACTGGCAGGTTCCTGCTTGTTCTGGTATCTCATAGAGAAGCAGACAACAACGATGAAGACAAGTTCAGCTCTCTGGAAGCCTGCCCCTCAGGGAGGATGCAGACAGGAAAATGACCAGTGAAAATCAAAGCAGGATGACTGCTACCTAAGCACATACTTCATTTTCCTAAACGCCCCCAAAGTGACCGTTTTCAGGGTAATCCCAAAGAGGAGGTGCCCCGGGACTGAGTACCGGGTCTGCTAGAGTCTACTCACCTGCTCGGGCTTCAGCCCCGTGAAACAGAACATGCCGATCTGGTCGGTGATGTGCTGCCAGTTGTGGGAGGAGCCCTCCTTCTTGAGGTTGGAGACCAGCTGGGTCCGCATGCTGATGATGCGGTCGGCCATGCCTTTCACCTCCTGCAACCTGGAAAAGCCCGCGATGCAGCTCCATTCTGGCCAAGCCCCGCTAGATGCCCCCGCCCCCGCTCACAGCCTTTGCCCCTTCCGTGAGGACTCCCTAGTGGACTCTGGTGTGTCCCCGAGTGAGTCATATGCTGGTCCAGGGAAAAAAAAACTATTTCATAGCATTCTATTTTATACCCAGCCGGTGTGGCTCAGTGGTTGAGCGTTGACCTATGAACCAGGAGGTCATGGTGAAATTCCCAGTCAGGGTACATATTCAGGATGTGAGCTTGATCCCCAGTGGGGGACATGTGATGGATGATTCTCTCTCATTATTGATGTTTCTTCTTCCTTCTTATTTTTTTTAAAATATATTTTATTGATTTTTTAAGAGGAAGGGAGAGGGATAGTTAGAAACATCCATGAAAGACATCGATCAGCTGCCTCCTGCATGCCCCCTACTAGAGGTGTCTGCAACCAAGGTACATGCCCTTGCCCGGAATCAAACCTGGGACCTTTAAGTCTGCAGGCCAACGCTCTATCCACTGAGCCAAACTGGTTTCGGCTTCTTCTTATTTAAAAAAAATATATATTTCATTGATTTTTTTTTTTATAGAGAGGAAGGGGGAGAGATAGAGAGTCAGAAACATCGATGAGAGAGAAAGATCAATCAGCTGCCTCCTGCACACGCCCCACCGGGGACGTGCCCACAACCAAGGCACATGCCGCTGATCGGAATAGAACCTGGGACCCTTCAATCTGCAGGCCGACGCTCTATCCACTGAGCCAAACCGGTTAGGGCTCATCAGTGATGTTTCTCTCTCTCCCCCCATCTCCCTTCCTCTCTGAAATCAGTAAGAAAATATATTAAGAAACAAACAAACACTGAGTAACACTACATTAGAGCTCAGGTGCCAAGGTATTCAGAGGATACAGATAATAAAAACCCAAAGGGGCAGAAATACCAATTCAATGCTTGCTATTACAATAAAAACAGCCGAGACCAGTTTGGCTCAGTGGATAGAGTGTCGGCTTGCGGACTGAAGGGTCCCAGGTTCGATTCCGGTCAAAGGCATGTACCTTGCTTGCGGGCACATCTCTACTGTGGGGCGTGCAGGAGGCGGCTGATCGATGTCTCTCTCTCATCGATGTTTCTGACTTTCTATCTCTCTCCTTTCCTCTCTGTAAAAAAATCAATAAAATATATTTAAAAAAAAGAGAAAAAGAAAAAAAAATAAAAACAAAAATATCATTTTCTTCAGGAAGTTTTCCTATGTAAGGTACTTCAATATGAAGGCGAATTTACTGAACCCGGAGATGATGGAATAAAAGGAAACACCATCTCTGCATTATGTCCGTCTCGGAGGGAAGACCCATGTATTTATTGGGAAGGGCTAACCAAAGGCACTCTTCTCTCCTGCCCCCTCCACACGTGGTAGCTGCGTGACGCTGTGCCTCACTGGTGGCCAATTATAAACAAGCTTTGAAGACTTGGGGGGGGGATTTGGGGGAGGCGGGTGGCTGGGGTGGCGACGTGTCCTTACCACTGCTTTCGCAGGTCGGGGCTGTTGAGGACGGTGGAGGCGATCCGGGCCCCGTTGACAGGAGGGTTGGAATACATGGGGCGGATCAAGATCTTCAACTGTGACTCCACCTTTTTGGCCTCATCGGCATCTTTGCAGACCACAGTGAAGGCTCCCACACGCTCACCTGAAAGGACAGAATGGAGCTTGCCGTCTAGTTTTATCTGAAGCAAATGGTGATTAAATGTGCTACACGTTAGCGGTTCCCAACAGAAATGCCACAAAAATAACTTTTCTAAGCAAAAAGTTTTTAGCAAGCAGGATGGTGAATCTGGGTACACCAGAAAGTTGAATACTCAAGAGTGTTTGCCGAAGCCGGTGTGGCTCAGTGGATAAAGCGTTGGCCTGCAGAAGGGTCCCAGGTTCCATTCCGGTTGGAACATGTATCTTGGTTGCGGAAGCATCCCCAGTAGGGGGCGTGCGGGAGGCAGCTGATCGATGTTTCTCATTGATGTTTCTAGCTCTCTGTCCCTCTCCCTTCCTCTCTGTAAAAAATCAATAAAATATATTAAAAAAAAAGTGTTTAAATGCCTCTTTCTCTTGTATCCATCTTTGTGGCTCCTGGAACAGTTACTGTTTAGAGAAGCAGTAATCGGTTTTCTTTGCTGGGAAAATTCAAGGACAGTACAGAAGATGTGGCTCAGACCAGTACAATCCTTTTCACTCTTTCCTCTCCGGGAAGGAGGGACAGAGACAGCACCCACACACGCAGCCCCCCCGCCTGCGCGGCACCCCTCCCGGCACCGCCTCAATGTCACCAGCGCCCGCTCCCGGGCCCCCCCTTTACCGTAGAGGCCCATGTTCTTGGCGTAGGACTGGCAGAGGCAGACGTTAATGCCCTGCTCGATGAAGTGGCGCACAGCCCAGGCGTCCTTGTTGCCGTCCCCGCTGGCGAAGCCTTGGTAGGCCATGTCGAAGAACGCGAAGAGGTTGTTTTTCTGGGAAGGAAGAGAGGAGGAGGCCAAAGCTTCAGGCAGCCCCTCACGGTGCCCGGGGGGTCACGGTGCCTGCTGGGACCGGGCCTGCCGCACAGAGACGGAAGCCACAGTCCCCTCCCCAGGTGGCAGCGTGGCAACGTCTCCGTTTCCTAAGAGTTCAGGTACCAATGTACCAGTATATTTATTTTTTAAAATATATTTTATTGATTTTTTTTTACAGAGAGGAAGGGAGAGGGACAGAGAGCTAGAAACACTGATGAGAGAGAGAGACATCGATCAGCCGCCTCCTGTACGCCCCTACTGGGGATGTGCCCGCAACCAAGGTACATGACCCTGATTGGAATCGAACCTGGAACCCTTCAGTCTGCAGGCCGATGCTCTATCCACTGAGCCAAACCGGTTTTGGCTATTTATTTTTTTAATTTATGTGATGTATCATGTTTATTGATTTGCGGATGTTGCACCATGTACCAGTATATTTCTTTACTCTGGTTGGTATGGTCCCTCAGGAAGCCACTAAGAAAGGAGAATCGCAACCCCATCTCCGCAGGCAGCTGCTTGGTCAGATCGGAAGCTCGTTTCAGGCCTCAGTGTGGTCAGCACAGGACCAGCGCCAGCCCCTCTGGGGCTAATGTCACCCTAGCGGACTCATCTATACCCAGGGCCCAGGGGCCGGCCACGCCAGAGCCATCTCCTCCTTAAAGAGCTCTCTGAAAGCTCTTCTCTCTGTCACTCTGTTTGCAGCGGAGGTTTGACAGAACGGAAAGGAAGGGGGACCTAAAGGAGTGACAGTGGGGATGCAAGGCAGCAGGAGTACCTTCCGCCCCGGGAATTCTGACCTGATTCTAATGCATGCCTTCGCGGCCAGCTGACCCCGGGAGTGACCATGGTGATGGCGAGGGAAGTGGCAAGGACAGGAGGGGACGTGAAAAGGTGGAAAAGGGTAAAAAAGTTTAACCACTGAGCAGGACAGCTGGAGAGCCACCAGCAGACATGTGGGGCCAGGGGATGCCTGCTATCCAGGCCACGCAACGACAGAGTCTGATCAGCATTTCCTAGACCCGGATGAAGAACAAAAATTATGTCCACCTGCTCACGTAGCATCAAGTACAGGATCGTTAATCTCGCTGATATGGAGCTCTTTCCTGGCCATTAATAATGAGTGGACCTCGACGGGGAGGCTCAATGGTTGAGTGTTGACTCCTGAGCCAGGAGGTCACGGTTCGATTCACAGTCAGGGCATATGCCCGGGTTGCGGGCTTCAACCCCACTAGGATCGTGTAAGAAGCAGCCAATCAATGATTTTCCCTTATTACTGATGTTTCTCTCTCTCCATCTTCCTTCCTCTCCGAAATAAATAAAAACATTTTTTAAAAAGTGTGGAACTTTCACGTGGGCTCCAGGTAGTTGCCACGGTTCAGCTGCTGCCAGTGAATCCCCGAAGGCTGGTCCCCACACAGACCCGTCCCGTCAGTCACCCCTCACCTTCACCACGGAGGCGATCTCCTTCCACTGCTCGGGGCGGGGGTCCACTCCCGTGGGGTTGTGGGCGCAGGCGTGCAGGAGGAGGACGCTCTGCTGCGGCATTTTCTAGGAAGAGAAACAACCGTGCGGTCGCTTTGCGGCTCGACCAGGAGATCGTTTCCCCCAAATGCCACAGGGTCACCATCCCTTGGGGAATAATGAAGAAGCTGGGGTCTGGGAGTTGGCTCACCCTCCATATTTTAAGTCAGAAACACCATGAGACCTGCTGGGCGACCTCAAGTCTCCACAAGGAGTTTTACTCCTGACTCCCCCCCCGGCCCCCCTGGAGAGCCACACTTACGGAGATGTCCTCTATGGCGCCCGTGAAGTCGAAGCCACACGTCTTGGGGTCATAGTAGCGGTAGCCCTGCAGCTGCATGCCCGCGTCCCGGAAGATGGGCGTGTGGTTGCCCCACGTCGGTTTGGGCAGAAAGACATCGCGGCTGAACTTGAAGAACCTTTGCTGAGAGGCGGGATGAAAGGGAATGAAAAACCGATGGAAGGGCAGGTTTTGGAAAGAAGTTGATCTCTTTTACGGGAAAGACCATTTTTCTCTCCTGGAACACAGCTCCCCTCCCTGAGCGGGAGCCAGCGCTGCCTGAGCGGCCAGCCTGCCTGGTGGAAACGCAGGCTCTGACAGTTACCTGGCCGTGTGGCCACGGATCTAGCCAGGCCTCTTTCTTCATCTGAAAATGGTGTCAAACTGAACCTCCTTCAGCAAGATTAAATGAGCTGAAACCGGTGTGGCTCAGTGGATAGAGTGTCGACCTTCGGACTGAAGGGTCCTGGGTTCGGTTCCGGTCAAGGGCACGTACCTTGGTGGCGGGCACATCCGCAGTGGGGGGCGTGCAGGAGGCGGCTGATCGATGTCTCTCTCTCATTGATGTTTCTAGCTCTCTATCCCTCTCCCTTCCTCTCTGTAAAAAACCAGTAAAATATATATTAAAAAAAAAAGATGAAATGAATTAAAATATAGAAGCTCCCAGTAACAGGATGTGCTCAATAGATTATGTTCATTATCATACTGTCTTACTATAATTATAATGTCTTCATGATTCCTTCTAGATACTTTAATTAAAAAAAATACATTTTATTGATTTTTTTACAGAGAGAAAGAGAGAGGGATAGAGAGTTAGAAACATCGATGAGAGAGAAACATCAATCAGCTGCCTCCTGCACACCTCCCACCAAGGATGTGCCTGCAACCAGGGTGCATGCCCCTGATCGGAATCGAACCCAGGACCCTTCAGTCCGCAGGCTGACCCTCTATCCACTGAGCCAAACCGGCCTCGGCTAGGTACTTTAATTTTTAACCCCCAAGTTCATTTGTCAGGGAATGAGGAGTCTTCCAATCTTGTGGGGACAGGAAGTCTACTTCTGGGTCAGCAAACGCACCTGGGGTAGAAAACCTCACCATCCTTACAGCTCTTTGCTGAAGAAATTTCCCGACTCACCAGGAAGCTGGCTCCGATCCTTAGGGCCCCGGTTCCCGAAATGGTCTGCACGGTGACATACTGAGGGAGAGACACGAGGTCAGTGAGGCACCACGCCCGTACTCAGCACAGCAGAGGCTGAGGTACCCTCAAAGGAGCACTAGGAAATGAGAGGACGGTGCTGCTTATTCCCCCCTTTGCTAAGCCACAGACTGACTGGATTCTCTCATTGGCTCCCCAAAGGGCAGTCTCTTCAGTTCCTATAGCCCTGCTGATGCAGCAGCTAATTCCTTACAGTCTGATGGTAGCACCAACTTCCAGGACACAAAATCCCCACCTCCCAGTGGGGGAAAAAAAAAAAAGAAACTAAGAACACTTACTACATTTAAACATTGTTATAGAATCATCCAAAATGGAGTGACTCTTCGAACATCAAAGGTCCTTGAAAAGTACCTTAGACT
>PVJN01045496.1:0-16862 GCA_004026805.1 Lasiurus borealis
TATATTTGTTTCTTAATGATTCTGGCTTAGGATTCATCAATCTTGTTCATCTTTTCAAAGAACCAGCTCTTGAAATCACTGACCTTTGAAATTGATTGTTTAGTCTCTATGTCATTTGTTTCCAATTTGGTCTTAATTATTTCCTTCCATTTCCTCTGGGTTTCTCTTGCTATTATCTTTCTAATTTCTTTCTTTTTTTTAATATCTTTTTATTGATTTTTCACAGAGAGGAAGGGAGTGGGATAGAAAGTCAGAAACATCAATGAGAGAGAGACATCGATCAGCCGCCTCCTGCATGACCCCACTGGAGATGTGCCCGCAACCAATGTACATACCCCTGACCAGAATCCAACCCAGGACCCCTCAGTCCACAGGCCAATGCTCTATCCACTGAGCCAAACCGGTCTCAGCTCTACTTTCTTTATCTTTGTGGGTAGATAATTCATTAGTGCCTTTTCTTATTTGTTGAGCTAGACCTGTAGTCTTATGAACTTCCTTCTAAGCACTGTTTTTGTTGTTGTTATTTTTTTTTCTGTGTCCCATAGGTTTTGTGTTATTGTGTGATCATTTTCATTTGTTTCCAGAATTTTTATTTTATTTCCTGATTGATCTCATTGGTAACCCATTCAATGCTTAATAAAATACTATTTAGCCTTCATGTACTTGACTATTTTTTAGTGTTTTTTTTTATTGTAGTTGATTTTTAATTTCATACTATTGTGATCTGATAAGATGCTTCCTATAATATTAATCCTCTTGAATTGCTATAGACTTGTTTTGTGTCCTAACATCCTAGCATGTGGTCTGTCTTTCAGAGTGTTTCATGTGCACTTGATAAGAATGAATATTTTCCTGTTTTGGGGTGAAATTTTGTGTAAACCTCAATTAAATGCATCTGATCTAGAGTTTCATATAGAATCATTGTTTCCTAGTTGAATTTTTGTTGGAAGATCTATCCAGAGAAGTCTGGGGGTGTTAAAAACCCCTGTAAGGGCTCTATTGCAGTCAATCTTTCTCTTAAGTCTCATCAAGAGTTTTCTTATATATTTGGGTGGTCCTGTATTAGCTGCATATATATTTATAAGGATTCTATTCTTTGCTGGACCAGTCCCTTTAGTATTATGTAGTTACCTTGTTTTAGACTTTGTTTTGAGGTCTATTTTATCAGATATGAATATTGATATCCCATCTTTTTAATTTTTTTTTCATTTGCATGGACTTTTTTTTTTTATTCTTCTATTCTCAGTTTGTGTGAATCTTTTGTTCTGAGTTTGGTTTCTTGTAAACAAAATATACATGGGTCATGTTTCCTTATCCATTCAGTGACCCATGGCTTTTAGTTAGAACATTTAATCCATTTACACTTAAGGTTAATATTAATAGGTATTTATTTCTAGGAATATATTCTAAGAAACTAGAAACACCAATCAGAGAGGATTTATGCACCCCTATGTTCAAAGCAGTACATTTTACAATAGCTACAATTTGGAAACATCCTAGGTGCCCATCAGCAGATGAGTGGATCAAAAAACTGTGGTACATCTACACAATGGAATTCTATGCTGCCATAAAAAAGAAGGAATTCTTACCATTTGCAGCAACCTGGAAGGAACTGAAAAGAATTATGCTAAGTGAAATAAGGCAGTCAATGAAAGAAAAAACACCACATGATCTCACTTATGTATGGATAATAAAGAACATTATAAACTGATAAACAAAAAGATAGACACAGAGGCAGCAAAGCATCAAACAGACTGTCAAATTATAGCAGGAAGGTTAGGTAGAGGTGGGGTAGATAAGAGATCAACCAAAGGACTTGTATGCATGCATATAAGCATAACCAATGAACATAAGACACTGAGGGGTTAGGGTATGTATGCGGGGGGGGGTGGGAAGATATGTATACATGTAATACATTAATAAAAAATTTAAAAAATTAAAATAAAATAAAATATATATAAAAATAAAAAATAAATAGGTATTTATTCATTGCCATTTTTATTTCTTTATGCCTGTGTTTTTCTTGTTGTCTTACTTTCTTCTTCTTCTTAAAGCTCCTTTAATATTTCTTGCAATGCTTGTTTGGTGTAATACACTCTTTTACCCTTTTTTTTCTGGAAAATTCTTTATTTCACGTTTAATTTTATATGATAGCCTAGCTGGATACAGTAGTCTTAGATTCAGGCCCTTGCTTTTCATTACTTTGAATACATCATGCCACTACCTTTTGGCCCTAAGTATCTTTATTTGGAAATCATCTGATAATCTAATGGGAACTCCTTTATATGTAATTTCCCCTCTCTCTCTCTTAATGCCTTTAAGATTATTTCTTTGTCTTTAATACTTGTCATTTTAATTATGATGTGTTTAGGTGTGGGCCTCTTTAGACTAATCTTGATTGGGACTCATACAACTTAACAAAAGGAAGATAAACAATCCAAACAAAAATGGACACTGGACCTAAATAGATACTTTTCAAAAGAAGACAGAAGTAAGGCCAAGAGAGATATAAAATCCTGTTTAAAGTCACTAATCATCCAAGAGATGCAAATCTAAATGACAATGTGATACCATCTTATACCTGCCAGAATGGTTATTATCAACAAATCAACACATGACAAGTGCTGATGAGGATGCAGAGAAAAAGGAACCCTTATGCACTGCTGATAAGAATGCAGACTGGTGCAGCCACTGTCAAGAACAGTATCGAGTTCCCTCAAAAAACTAAAAATGAAACTCCCATTAGACACAGTGATCCCATTTCTAGGAATACACCCCAAGAAACTAGAAACATTAGTCAGAAAGAATATACGCACTCCTATGTTCATAATAGCACAATTCACCATGACTAAGATTTGGAAACAGCCTAAGTGCCCATCAGCCAGTGAGTAGATTAAAACACTGTGGTACATCTACACAAAGGAATTTTATGCTGTGGTAAAAAAGAAGGAATTCTTAACATTTGCAATAGCATGGATGGAACTGGAGAGCATTATGCTAAGCCAAATAAGCCAGTCAGAGAAAGATAAATAATACATGATCTCATTCATTTATGGAATACAATGAACAACATAAACTGATGAACAAAAACATATCCAGATATAGAGATGCATCGACCAGACCATCACACCTCAAGGAAGGTCAGGGAGGGAAGGGGTAAGGGTGAGAGATCAACCAAAGGACTTATATATATGCATACAAGCCTAAGCAAAGGACACAGACAACAGGTGGGTGAGGGCATGAGTGGAGAATGAGAGGGTAATGAGTAAATAAGCACACATATGTAATACCTTCACCAATAAAGAAAAAATAAAATAAAACAACAACAAAAAAATTAAAAAGGAAACATAAATAAATGAAATAATAATATTACATTTAGAAAGTAATAATAATTAACATTTTAAAGTATAAATAGGAAAAAAATAGAAAAATAAAATAAGAAAAATTAGTAATAACAGTAAAAAGAAAAAAGAAAGACAAAAAGAGAATAGAAGGAAAGAAAAAAAGTGAGAGATATGCAAGAAAAAAGAGAAGAAAAAAAAGAAAATGGACACACACACACACACACCTTTATGTCTGCTATTTGTGAAGCTCAATGTATTTTGTTCTGGTGTTGTTGAATCTGGTTCCTTGGTCTGACTATCCTGGGACTCCCGGGAGCTTCTCTGGTGCAGGCCTATGTGAGTTCCTGTCCCTTCCTGCCCCTGGGCAATCTGACTGAGTCCTTCTAGGCTGAAGCCCCTAGTAGTCCAGCAGGAAGGGTCTCCTTAGCTTATAGGTTAGGTCTGCCTCAGATTCACTGTTCTGAATTATTTCCTTTCCCCCATTAAGCTGGGCTCTGTGGGATATCCTGGTCTTGGCGAGGATGGTTTGATCAGATTTGTGTTAGGGATGGTGCCAATAGCTTGTAGGAGAGGAGCCAGGCACTTCCTCTCCATCCAATGCTTCAGCCCTGCCTAGCTTACTGGTACATCCTCACTGCCACCTGCAGGGGCACAGGTTTTCACCCCTTGCCTCAGGTGAAAGCAAGCAGGTCAGATGTCCTGCCAGTGGGAAAGAGGGCACTTCCCCTGAGCTCCACCAGGCTGGCAGGTCTGATCCTCCTTTCAGGTCTTACTGTCCAGTCTCCTTTCTGCTCACTAGCACTAGTTCCTCTAAGAAATAAAGCATCCCCAGACTCAGTGCTGGGTATGTCCTTCAGATCCCCACTGGAGGCTGATCCTGAGCTCCACTATGTGGCACTTTCTGCTGATATAACAGGGTGAAGTTCCTAGTCTGGATGGTGGTAGGGTGCTAGCTGATAAATAACACATGATCTATCCAGGGACATCAGCCCCAGCTACACTGACTTCACAGTCTCCAGAGCCAGTGCCCACTGGGTCTGTCTGAGGCAACCTTATCTTACCCACAGATCTGCAGCCTATCAGTCTTGATCCGTCATCAGTTCCAGCTGGTCCAGCTCTGTGGAGGCTACAGCCCCCTCCCAGCCTTCAGTACAGTTCCTGTTCTGACCTGTGGTTGTGGGGCTGCTGGTGCAGCAGGGTAGCAGTGATTGAAATAGGACCTTAAGAGCATTCATCAGGTAAAAACTGCTGATTGACCTGGGAGCTCACATAAATCCATCCCATGTCACAAAGTTTATTCTCCTGTGCCTAAGGACCAGAACCATAAGAGATTGATCCCTGTTGACTCAATGGCTCCAGGAGTTGAGACTGAAGACGACCTTTAGAGATGATTAACTGCTCAGTTTTACAATTTCTTTCACAAGATGGGTCCACATTCCAACGTCTAGCAGGAGGTGGTTGAGAGATAAGGAGCAGTCAACAGGAACCTTTGCGGCACACTGAAACCCACCGACCCCCTCCTCGGCTGTTTGGGATTTAGAACAAGGAAAAAAAAATGTGGTTTGGATCTTTAAAAGGGCTGCATACCCCTGAGACAGCGCAGTCATGAGTGTATGGACTCCATCTGCATGTGGTGCCCTCGCGGCTGTTGCTGGCTGGCCAGCTCAATAATTCCTTGCTTGCTTATTACCAACTTAGCAGCCTCCCTGGCCATTTACAACTGGTTGTAGAAGTCGCCCCACCACAGTGATAAGCCCAGTGCATGGCCACAGTCCGGTGGGTGAGGTCTGCAGCCAGGGTGAGGTCTGGGCCATCATGCAGGTCTGGCCAGGGCCTTGATGGTTGGTTGGGGTTTGTGGCAGGCACAGGAGATCCATGACAGGATACGTGGTGGGCACGTGGACAGGCCTGGGCTGCAGTGAGTCTGGCTGGCGGCAAGGCTACAGCTACACCCCTCAGCCTTTTCCCCCGAAGAGGACCCTGCAAATCCTCCAAGATAGCGTGTTGGACAAGCCTGAGCTGCAAGAAGTGCTGCCAAGGGGCTGTAGTGGCAGCAGTGGCTTCCTGGCCAGAAGAGCCCAAATAGCCCATCCTCTAGTCCCCCCATGCATGATCCAACTGACGCTCATTCATGCTTATACACCCATGCATGTCTGCACACTCACTCAATCACTCACTCACACTCAACCTCACTCTGGCCCTGCCTACTGACATGTTTTTGTTTGTATTTTTCATGCAGGTGCTTAAATTTGTTTAATTTGCAAAGGTGCTGCTCTTTATTAAGGTCAGCATGAGTAGGACTTTTGGAGGAATATGATGATTGACAGTTGGAAATGATAGTGAGCTAACCAATTTTGACTATAAGTATTTGCTACTGTGAAAAGGGCATTGAGGGTAGTTTTGATAAGTCTGTGCTCATTGAGTACTATAATATTTAGTGGAGCTTATTGTGCTTATTGCTCACCAAGCACAGGATAATCATTTGCGTTGAAAATTAAGAAATTAGTATGTTATTCATAATTAGTATACTTACCATATAAATCATTAAATACTAATCATAACAAAATTTGAAAAGAGTTTTTAGGGGTAAAATAAGCAGGGTTAGGAAATTTTAGAAATTAAGGGGTCCATGGAAAAAGCACAGGCTACAGATCTGCAGAAGGCATATTTCCATAGAATAAGGGAGCTAGCTGATAACTACAAAAGGTTCATTTCCATAGAATAAGAGAGCTGGAAGCAGCAGAAGATATACTTTGACAAAATAAAGGGAAGGAAGCTCCTCATTTTGAGGGGGAAAAAGAAAGCCCAAAGGGAATGGGAAAACAATAAGGGAGAAGAAAAGGAGAGCCTCACATACCTCAGGTGAGGTCTGAGCTCTGGAGTTGCTATAGTGACCAATCAGAGGGGCTATCAAGGCACAAAGAACTGCAGCCTTTATAAACCATAGGAAAAGGGACTCAGCGGGACTCTTTCCCCCTGCACATGTAGGAGTGTGTGCTTGTTTCTCAATAAATTCCCACCTTTTACTATACCATCTTTCGTCAGTGGTTTCATTCTTCAACTCCACTGGACAAGAATCTGGGAACCATCCTGCCCAGAAGAACACCATGCATTCCAGTCTAATTTCCCCAGTGTCAATTTCATTGTTTAAAGGTAATCATTGCCAAAAATATTTTTCCATTTGTTTTCTAAAGCCAAATTATCATTCAACACACACAAAAATTAACATGGCATTGAGGGTTAGGCATACATTGGTCAACAAAATACATTATTTCTTCTTTCAAAAAGGTCACAATTTAGTTGCATACATTTGGAAAACATTTAAAGTTACCTTAAAAGGGTTTGTTTGCATTCCAGTATTGAAACTGAGAGGTAATACAGAGCAACTGTCTTTAGCACTCATTAAAACACTTTACTAAAGCCTTAATAATCTAGCAGTACACCTGGGTTATAAACAACAAGAGAAATATCAAAGGAGCAAAAGAATCCATTAAACAACATGAAGGTCAGTTTAACATTAAAGATTAGTTTCAGAAGAGAGAAATATTAATGGTAATTAAGCAGTTAGCAAATCTCCAGTAAAATCCCTTTCAACACAATAGATTACAATGAATGAATGCTAAGTAAGAAAAAGAAAATTGGGACAATATAGTCACATAAGCAAATCTTTTTCTGACAATGAATTCTCCTTTGTTTTACTAAGGGTTTCTCAAATTTATTTGAGTAAGTCCTAAATGAATTTGATGAAGTAAACACAGGGGTGAATGTGTAACCAGGATGTAAAAAAAATTACCCACTGGCTTTTGTTCCTGCTACTTGAGGAAGAAAAGTAATTTTAAAATGAAGCAATATAAATAGTTCAATAACAACAACAAAAAAAAACAGAAACAATGTCCAATCTTAATAGTGAACAAATGAATAAAACAAACAAACAAAAACCCTGAAGAATGTTATGCTTACCTAACTTTCAATGATAGACTGGATGGGGCAGGAAGAGGTACATAGCCCAGGAAGCAGCTCTGTCTCTCTCCTAAATGTAAGGGTCCCTCCCAACCAGCACTTCACCAGGGCACCAGGGTAGTAGTAAATGTTAACCACACATTTTCTAGTTAATGAGTTCTAATGTAAAATTATACCAATCCCAGGGTCCTGCTAGGCTTTATTCACATTTAATATTATGATCCTTGAGGATGGATTATAGTTTTGTTTTAATAGTGTGTTGATTTTTTTCTGTAGTTTTTTTTTAATTCTGTATTTTATATGAGTGTCCATATCAAGTCTAATTGTCATTATTAATGCTCTTTTTAAAAATTTATTTATTTGTTTGTTTGTTTTTAATTTAATAAATCTTTACTGTTCAGATTATCACAATTGTTCCTTTTTTCCCCCCATATCTCCCCTCCACCCAGTTCCCACCCCACCCTCTGCCCTTACCCCCACCACTATCCTCATCCATAGGTGTATGATTTTTGTCCAGTTTCTTTCCACATCCCCATACCTCTTTCCCCCTGAGAATTGTCAATTCACTCCCTTTCTATGCCCCTGATTCTATTATATTCACTAGTTTATTCTGTTCATCAGATTTTTTTTACTCACTTGATTTTTAGATTCACTTATTGATAGATATGCATTTATTGTTTGTAATTTTTATCTTTACCTTTTTCTTCTTCTTCTACTTATTTAATTTAATTTATTTTTTGTTTTATTAAGTTTCTATAACTCTTTTTTTTTTATAAATTTCTTTATTGATTAAGGTGTTATATATGTGTTTTTTTTTCCTTATTATCCTCCCATCCCCGCCAGTCATGCCCTCACCCCCCTGTTGTCTGTGTCCATTGGTTAGGCCCATATGCATGCATACAAGTTCTTTGGTTGATCTTTCCCCCTTATTCCCACCCTGCCCTACCTTCCCTTAGAGGTTTGATGGTCTGATTGATGTTTCTCTGTCTCCTGAACTGTTTTTGTTCATCAGTTTATGTTGTTCATTATATTCCACAAATAAGTAAGATCATGTGATAATTATCTTTCTCTGACTGGCTTATTTGGCTTAGCATAATGCTCTCCAGTTCCATCCATGTTGTTACAAATGCTAGGAATCCTTTCTTTTTTAGCGCAGTGTAGTATTCCATTGTGAAAATGTACCACAGTTTCTTAATCCACTCACCTGCTAATGGGCATTTAGGCTGTTTCCAAATCTTAGCTATGGTGAATTGTGCCACTATGAGCATAGGAGTGCATATATCCTTTCTGATTGATGTTTCTAGCTTCTTGGGATATAATTCAAAATTGGTATTACTGAGTCAAATGGGAGTTCCATTTTTAGTTTTTTTGAGGAAACTCCATACTGTTCTCCACAGTGGCTGCACCAATCTGCATTCCCACCAGCAGTGCACCAGGGTTCCTTTTTCTCCGCATCCTCACCAACATTTGTCATTTATTGATTTGTTGATGATAGCCATTCTGACAGATGTGAGATTGTACTGCATTGTTATTTTGATTTGCATTTCTTGGATGATTAGTGACTTTGAGCATGTTTTCATATGTCTCTTGGAGCTATCTGGCCTGTACAGAAGAGCAGTTGGGTGGAACCAGGCCTAAAGGGGAGGGCAGTTGGGAGCAACTAGGTCAGCAGAGGAGAGCAGTTAAGGGTTACTAGACCTGCATAGGAAGTTGGTTAGGGGTTACCAGGCCTGCAGGGGAGGGCATTTAGGAGTGACCAGGCCAGTAGGGGAGGGCAGTTGGAGGTGACCAGGCTGGCAGGAGAGGACAGTTAGGTGCAATTGAGCCAGCAGGGGAGCAATTAGGCATTAATCAGGCTGCCAGGGGCGTTTTTAGGGGGTGATAGGCTGGCAAGCAGAAGCAGTTAGAGGCAATCAGTCCGACAGTCAGGAGAGCAGTTGGGAGCCAGCAGTCCTGGATTGTGAGAAGGATGTCCCAGATTAGAGAGGGTGCAAGCTTGGCTGAGGGACACACCCCTCCCCTTGTGCATGAATAATAATAATAATTTAGCATCAAGTAATATTTATTTGAATAATTTAATATGTTTTTGCATGACTGTAGGACAATTATCAGAAAACATGGAGCTTTGTGAATATGTGGTAATCTTTGCATCCTATTCTACTAAGAAGTGAAACAAAATTATAGACCCTTACACAGAAGAAAGCAGAACAATATCTATTGCTAATTAATTTCATTATTGAGTATATAGGAATAATGTCAAAGTAAAAGGCAAAAAGTATTCAAAATAATTTTTAAAACTTTAGAAATTTTTGAAGTTATTTAGTTAAACTTTTCTGGCCCCATTTCTTCAAATAAAATTTAGTTATTTCAGAATATAAAGAACCTTAAATTTAAAAACAATAGGCTTTTAAGCCCTTTTCTCATTTTTATTAGGTATTTTAATGAAATCTTTAAAGCCAGTATAAGTAGTGTCCAAACCTAGTGAAGAAATGTGGTCCACAATAAATATTAAACAACAAAATAATAATGACAACAATTGCTTTTGTCATTGGGGACAGCTTTTAACTTAAAGATTCATGCAAACTATTAGCTGGAAAACTTAATAGAGTATTGATTGCATACAAGGACTCTAAATAACAATAAGGAGATCCTCACGGATAAGAGATATTACACAAGAGAGTTTCTAATTAAAGTTGTAATTTATTATTATAAAACTAAATGTTATTGCTGTAATTTATAATCACTATGCTTGAATAATTAACTAGTGATCAATAAGTATTGACTAATAGAGCTGAGATTTTTGTAATTTTTTTCAAGCATGCAAATGAGGACACAATTATAAACACCAAAATTATTTTTCTTTAGGCATTACATCCTGTTAACAAAAATCAACATTCAATAAAAAGAAATTAACTTAACTGTTGATTTTATTTTTTATGAAAAAATATTAAATTTAAATTGTGATGTGTGTTTGCATATCCAAGCGTAAATTTATATTTTCAAATAATTTTAAAGAAGTAGAGTGGGAAACATATGCTTGAAATGTGGTATATCAAAATAGAAACCACATCTTGTTTTATTTTTGTGAAGGGTGCACAAATGTTTCTAAAAGTTTTTTTTATTAAATTTATTGGGATAACATTGGTTAGTAAAATTATATAGATTTCTATGATTGGTGAACAGTATGTTGCATTTTGTGCCCAAAACGCACAGTCAAAACATTTTCTGTCACTTTTTAAACATATGCTTGGTTGGGAATGAAAAAAAAAAAGCCCCTTTTTATTGTGAGGTAATGATCAAAGTTGAGATAATCACCTTTATGTTCAGTACTAGTATGGGATTTATTTATTTGTAAATGAGAATAAAGGTTTTTCTAATTATAAACACATCACTAATTTTATCCACAAATATTTATTGAGTACTTCCAATTTACTGAGCATGTTCTAAGGTGTTTAGGACACTATGTCTATCCACAGTCTTATGAAAGAACTCAGGGCTTAGTAAAGAGCAGACAATCGTTTACCAGTGCTATCTTTGGCCTCTCATAGACCAGATTTCAATGATCAGGACCACTATGTGAACTTTCAGTACCAGAGGAACTAGGTCCTTCTGCAATGTCAAGGGGAAGAATTTCAGGAAGAGTCACGTAGGAAGAGTTTTAAATGATGCTGGCAATAGGAACAAAAAGTGACAGTTCACACTCCCAGAGACAGAGAGCCGGTGCTATAGGGCAGTAGCTGAGTGGACTCAGGAAAGAAAGCTGCAGAGGCAAAAGGGGAGAACTCTGCCATTGCTCACTGCTCCCCTGGTTATAAGTCTCCTGGGGACTCTTAGAGTTTAGGAGAAAAGAAGGTAGAAAAAGGTAGGCTGGACAGAAGGAGGCAGAAGCCTGCTCCAAGGAGGGCTCACACTGGTTCCTTGTCTACCTTCCATATATTTCCTTGGGTCCAGGAAAGCACAGACTTTCTTTCAACTTACCCACTCTCTTTCTTGCTTTTCCAGGCCTTGTGCTTGAGCCTGCCCCTGTCCACTCTTTTACCTGGATTCTCTGAGTTTTGTGTCATTCCCCAATCTCATCCTCCTCTCACACTTTCCCAGGCTAATGCCCTTCCCCTTGTGTGCTCACCATTTTGGCTCCTACTGCACATGACTCACAGTTCCATTTGTCATTTATATTTTGGTAAAAGGAATTGCACCTCTCATTTTTCTTCCTCCCCCATTAATTGGGCAGAATGATACTGGTTACTCCCCAACACCCCTCTGTGACGATAAACCTATCTTTCTTTTATAGTCAAGTTAGGCAGGATGTTTTGCTCTGTTTGGGAAATGTTACTTCCTCAAGGGACTGAAAAGTTAATCCTGTTTAATCAAATGTGTCTGGTTGATTCAGTCCTTCTCTTTTGTTAATATTTAACTAACCGTCTACTTGAACACTATTATTTTACTTTTATGTATCTCTGTTCCTTCTTTCTTGATATAAAGATAACAATAGTAATTTGCCAGGTTGTTGTAAGGGCTACATGAGAAGATATGGAAAGTACCATAGTGAGTGCTACATTACAGAACTCAACAGATGGCAGCTTACTATAATTAAACAATCCTATCTAATGAAAGAGTAATATGCAAATTGACCATACATCCACTACACCCACCAGCCACACCCACCAGCCATGACCACCAGCCAATCAGAGCGAGTGTTCAAATTAACCTAACCAAGATGGCTACAGCCATGGAGAGAGCAGGAGGGAGTCTTGAGTTGCCCCTGGTGATGGAGGAAGCCAAGCTTTCTGCACACCCTGGCCATCCAGGCCTCTGCTTAAAGCAACAAAGTTTCAGTGCCTGTGTGAGCAGAAGGCTTGGCTCTACCCCAGGCTACAAAGTTTCAATTGTAGAAGATAAATAAATCCCAAATAATAGGGCTTCTGCTTGGGTCACTGGTGGGTATGGCTGACCTACAAACCGTCACAGGCCCCTTTCCCAGGCCACCCCAAACCCTAAGGGAACACCCACTCTGATCCAGGACACCCTTCAGGGCAAAGCAGCTGGCCTTCACTGGTGCATCAGGCCTCTATCCTATGTAATAAAAGAGTAATAAGCAGATTGACCATCACTCCAACACAACAGATGTTGCCCCCAAATGGACACAAGATGGCCACCACAAGTTGGCCAGCAGTGGAGGGCAGTTGGCATGAACCAGGTCTGCAAGGGAGGGCAATTGTGGGCAATCAGGCCAGCAGGGGAGGGCAGTTGGGAGATACCAGGCCTGTAAGGGAGGGCATTTGGAAGTGATCAAGCTTGCAGGGAAGGGCAGTTAGGGGTGACCAGGCCTGCAGGGAGGGCAGTTAGTGATAACAGGGCCTAGAGGGTAAGAAGTTAGGAGCAAACAGGCTGGCAGAGGAGCAGTTAGGCATTAATTAGGCTGGCAGGTAGAAGTGGTTAGGGGCAATCAGGAAGGCAGACAGGTGAACAGTTGGGAGCCTGCAATCCTGATTGTGAGAGGGATGTCCGACTGCCTGTTTAGGCCTGATCCTACCTGGACTACCTGGATTGGGCCTAAACAGGCAGTAGGACATCCCTCAAGGGGTTCCAGATTTGAGAGGGAGCAGGCTGGGCTGAAGGACACTTCCCCCACCCCCTGTGCACAAATTTTGTGCTCTGGACCTCTAGTAATTAAATAATAATTATAAGTTCTTATGGACATTAACAAATACAGTGGTACCTCGAGATACGAGTGCCCTAACATACGAGATTTTTGAGATATGAGCCATCGAGCGAGCAATTTTTGCTTTGAAATACGAGCAACATTTGAGATAGGAGTAATCACGCAGATCTGCCAGCTGCACACAACCCACCAGTTTACCGCGACTCGAAGGTCTCATAGTTTCCCACGCCTCAAGGTTACGGAACAAATTAAACTCGTATCTCGAGGTACCACTGTATACTATAGGCCCTATGCACAAAATTCATGCAAGGGGCTTGGCCTCTGTCACCCTGTGGCCACCTCTGCCTTGGCCCCCACAACCATGGCTTAGTCCAGAAGGACATCTGGTCTAATTAGCATATTGCACTTTTATTATTATAGATTACTGGTGGTTGAGATTTAAAATGATCATAACAATTGAAGACCCATTTTAAATGGTTCTTGTCTCATTTTAATACAGAACATGAGCCACATCCAACATTCATAAAAAGTTTATGTTGTGTCTCATTTGTTCGTAAGTATTTCCTAATCAGATTCTATATGATAGCATCTGGACACTGCCATTGGAAATCCAATGTAGAGAGCGGGATCCTCCACAGGCAACTGTCACATTTAGAGGACACCCTTGTTGCTTCCAGTAAGTATCACTGCATTAGCTTGGTTCAACCACTACGCTGAATGATACTGCACAATTGTTCTAGTTTTGATAAATAATTTTTTTTTCAATTAATAATACCAACTTCTGGAATCTTTGGATGCCAAAAGCTTTATGGTGGTTTATGGATAACTTGAAGAGACTATCATTTACATTTACACTGTGTTCCATGACAGAATAATCAAAATCCTGCCATTTAATTTAAATTTTAGAACTTTCAGTGGAACAGTTCTGCAAATTTATAATTATAAATCTCACTATGAAAGTGTACGTTTTCTAATTCACAGTTTGTCTTATATGCCTGCCTTCTCATCAAATGATATTTATGATTATTTATTTTATCTCCTGATTTAATCAATTGTATGTATTAAATGGCATTATTTCTTCAATATATTTGCTCAAATGGTATCAAGTAAATAGTTCCAAGGTCTCTGCTAACAAAATGTCCAAAAGCATAGAGTTACCTCAATTCAGAAAGGGTAAACTATTACCACATTTTAATGTTGAGACCATTCTATCCAATAAAAGACTAATATGTAAATTGACCACCACTCCAACACACAAGATGGACAATCCATTATGGTCAAAGATGGCTGTCCCAATGGGGACACAAGATGGCCAACACAAGGTGTCTGGCAGGGGAGAGCAGTTGTGGGCAATCAGGCCAGCAGGGAAGGGCAGTTGGGAGGTACCAGGCCAATAGAGGAGGGCAGTTAGGGGTGACCATCTCTGTAGGGGAGGTCAGTTGAGGGCAACCAGGCTGGCAGGGGACGGTAGTTAGGGGCAGCCAGGCTGCCAGGGGAGGGCAGTTAGGGGTGACTAAGCCAAAAGGGGAGGGCAATTGGGGGTGACCAGGCTGGCAGGGGAGGGCAATTAGAAGCAATTGGGCAGGCAGTGGAGCAGTTAGTCTTCCATCAGGCTGGCAGGGGAATGGTTAGGGGATTATCAGGTTGGCAGGCATAAGCAGTTAGGGGCAATCAACCAGGCAAGCAGGCAAGCAGTTGGGAGCCAGCAGTGCTGGATTGTGAGAGGGAGACCCGATTCCATGGGGATTGAGCCTAAATGGGCAGTTGGACATTCCTCCAGGGTTCCCAGATTGAAGAGGATGTAGGCTTGGCTGAGGGACATACATCCCTCTCCCCCCATGCACATGTTTTCTGCACCAGGCCTCTAGTATATATATATACTTTTTTCATGCTTTTTGCATGAAATTCATGCATGGCGAGGGGGAGTGTCTCTCAGCCCAGACTGCACCCACTCCAATCTAGGACCCCTTGAGGCATGTCCAACTGCCTGTTTAGGGATCAAGTCTAAACGAGCAGTCGGTCATCCCTCTCATAATCCAGGACTGATGGCTTCCAACCACTCAACTGCCTGCCTGCCTAATTACCCCTAATCACTTTTGCCTGCCTTCTAATTATCCACTAACCACTCCCCTGCCAGCTTGACCAATGCCTAACTGCTCCCCTGCCAGCCCGATTGCCCCAAAACTGCCCTTCCCTGCAGGCCTGTTCCCACTAATATCCTCCTCTACAGGCTCAATCACCCCTAATGGCCCTCTCCTGCTGGCCATCTTGTGGCAGACATCTTGTGTCCTCATGGGGTGGCCATCTTGTGTGTTGGCATGGTAGTCAATTTGCATATTACCTTTTTATTATATAGGATATTGTCTGTAGTTTTCAAAGACTGCTACAGAGAATATTAGGTTACAAGATATAAAGAAAGTTTTGGAAGCTATAAAGTGTTGTCTGTTTTGTTCCTTGTATATTTCTAGTGGAACAATGCCTGCTATTTAGAAGACACTAAAGAAAAGTTTTGCTAAGCAAGTGAATGACTGACTGAATCAATGAATAAAGGGGGTGGTGAAGAAAATTATTGAAGAAATACTGAAAATTCTATCCTACTCTTAGATATTTATAGTACACATATTTTCAAAGCAGTGGAGATCTTGTGTCAGGTAAAACTGTTTATCAAATTTAAATTCAGTTATCTACAGAAACCTTTCAACAGTTGTAAAAAGCAATTAGAATATAACAGTATGTTCCAAAGAATATTTTGAAAAATCAAATTGTTCATACAATTTAATATACACAAGGTAATTAAGTTGAATATAATTAACTAAAATACTATAACATTGTGATTATGTTATTTAGAATGACACATTTCAAATAGTAATATATCCTCATCTTGAATAATCAATACTTTAAATGGATGAAATGAATTGCTTCTCTCTTCTTTCCTGACATTCTTACTTTAAACTAACAAAGTAGTGAGAATTTATTTCTTTCTGATCCCAATTTAACTTATTCAAAATTAATTGCCTGGTTGTTTCTTTTTCAAGAAATGTTTTCTGTTTCCCCAAAAGATCCATTAATGTTCATTTAATATTCACTTTGATAAAAGCTTCTCTGCTTAGTCTCCTCAGAAGAGCTAGTCACAGGCACACCACTCTCTTTCAGAAACACCATTTAAAGAGTAGGTCCTGGCTTCTAGCTCTGATGCTATTCTTTTTCTGATTCCTGGGAACCTAACTGGAAATGTTACACACAAATTGACATGATGGACCACTCTATTAGGCTTTATAATAAACCTCAAAAGAAAGGTGTAATCTGTAATTCAACTGTTTTAACCTTGGAGAGGGAAAAAAAAAGATTCTTTGATCCAAAGGGATGAAACATGAAGCACTTAGAAAATCCAATTAACTTAATAAAAAATTAAGACTATGCTGTTTGTTAATCATATCTTCATTTTATTCTTAGAGAAAAGAGTATTTTACAATACTTTGCAAGCACTTTAGTTTAGTAAAGAGATTTGTGCATTGACTAAGTAAGTGATATTTCTTATTTCTACTTTTATGTCTGTTTTTCTGTCACTTAACTTCTTATTAAAAATTGTAATGAGAGTAACAAGTATAGTTAGACATAAATGTTTACTTCAACAAATCATACAGAAGTTTCAAAAATAAAAAAAGATGTTTTTAAAATAATATTTTCCTCAATAATTTATCAAGAATTTTCTTATGTGTCAAAAGTTCAAGGGCATTGATTTTGTGGGCTGGTGTACAGGTAAGATGGTTATAAGAATTGAGTCTTGAATATGAACAGATTTAGCTGCTAATGACTATATGATCTTGCTAAAAATATTTACTCTTTAAGACTTTTGTATACAGAAAGGGGAACATTAAAATCTTTAGTATTCAAAT
>PVJN01045497.1:0-16862 GCA_004026805.1 Lasiurus borealis
AAAGCTTTTGCACAGCAAAAGAAACCATCAACAAAACAACAAGAAAGATCACTGTATGGGAGAACATATTTGCAAATGTTATCACTGATAAAGGTTTAATCTCCAAAATCTACAGCCAACTTATACAACTCAATAAAAGGAAGATGAACGATCCAATAAAAAAATGGGCAACGGACCTAAATAGAACCTTTTCAAAAGACAAAAGAAGGAAGGCCAAGAGACACATGAAAACATGTTCAAAGTCATTAATCATCCGAGAGATGCAAATCAAAACGACAATGCGATACCATCTTACACCCGTCAGAATGGCAATCATCAACAAATCAACAAACGACAAGTGTTGGTGAGGATGCGGAGAAAAAGGAACCCTTGTGCACTGTTGGTGGGAATGCAGACTGGTGCAGCCACTGTGGAGAACAATATGGAGTTTCCTCAAAAAACTAAAAATGGATCTCCCATTTGATTCTGTAATCCCACTCTTAGGAATTTATCCTAAGAAATTACAAACACCAGTCAGAAAGGATTTATGCACCCCTATGTTCATAGCAGCACAATTTACAATAGCTACAATTTGGAAGCAGCCTAGGTGCCTGTCAGCAGATGAGTGGATAAGAAAACTATGGTACATCTACACAATGGAATTCTATGCTGCCATTAAAAAGAAGGAATTCTCACCATTTGCAGCAACCTGGTTGGAACTGTAGAGACTTATGCTTAGTGAAATAAGCCAGTCAATGAAGGAGAAGCATCACATGATCTCACTCATTGGTGGATAATAAAGAACATTATAAACTGATGAACAAAAGGATAGATACAGAGGCAGTAAAGCTTCAAACAGACTGTGAAATTACAGCAGGAAGATTAAAGTTAGGTGAGGTAGATAAGAGATCAATCAAAGGACTTTGTATGCATGCAAATAAGCATAACTAATGAACATAGACACTGGGGGGTTGGGGTATGCCTGGGAGAGAGGGGGGCAATGGGATATATGTATAAAAAATTAATAAAAATTTTAAAAAAATAAGTAAACAAAAACGAGGTATTGCCTCACACCTGTCAGAATAACTGTCATCAATAAATTAACAAATGACAAGTGTGGGCGAGCCTGAGGAGAAAAGAGAATCCTAGAACACTGCTGGTGGGAATGCAGACTGGTGCATCCATAATGGAAAATAGTATGGAGCTTCCTCAAAAAAATTTAATTCTGTACTGCCATTTGATCCAGGTATCCCACTTCTAGGAAACCCAAAGCACCAATCAGAAAGAATGTATGCACCCCTATGTGCATAGCAGCACAATTTACAATAGCTAAGATCTGGAAACAGCCCAAATGCCTATCAGTAGATTGAATAAAAAGCTGTGGTAAGCCCTAACCAGTATGGCTCAGAGGATAGAGCATCAGTCTATGGTTTGAAGAGTCCCAGGTTCATTCTGGTCAAGGGCATGTATCTTGGTTGCTGGCATATCCCCAGTGTGTGCAGAAGGCAGCTGATCAATGTTTCTCTCTCATCAATGTTTCTAACTCTCTATCCTTCTCCCTTTCTCTCTGTAAAGTATCAATAAAACATACTTTAAAAAAAAAATCTGTGGTACATTTATACCATGGAATACTATCTATACATAGAAAAGGCTAAGTATTTGTCCAACTGGTAGCTATGACGTGCACTGACCACCAGGGAGCAGTCAATGCAGGAGCTGCTATTACGTGTACTGGCCATTTAAAAATAAACGGCACCACAGACTTGGCATCAAAGAACCAACACTCGCTTCCCCCAAATGGGACACAGGCCCTGCCACCACCCCAGAACAACACCCCACCAAATTGCAGCCAATGCTGCCAAGACCCTATGGCGCAAAATGCGGCCCATAGTTCAACCTGGAAATGGTCACTGTGAGCACTGGGTAATGATGTCAAGTAGCAACACCCAGCTTCCTCTCTCTAGCAACTAGCCTCGTTGGAGTTTCTTTGGTCAAGGAAAAACAACTTGCTTTATAGCCAGGTGCAAATATTTTACAGTTTAACCAAATGTTTGTGAAGCGTTTTCACATGCCTCATCTTATTTGATCCTCATATAAGTCCTGGAGTAGATATATAGGAGACTCAGTAGAACCCTATTTTCTTTTCATTAGCCGGAAAATGAAGATTTAGAAAGTTTAGAAACTTGACCCGACTGAAAAGAAGTAAATGGTGGACCTTGAAAATGAATTTAGGTTTTTTCACTATGCAGAATACAGTCAAACACCACTACAGTTAAATATTTTACCCTTTGTTCTCCCTGCATGATCTACAATAATAATCTGCTTTGTGTTGATATTTACTGCTGTGTTGCTGACAATTACCTAGAAGAGAAGTTGGGGTGCTTCAATGGGCTGCAAAAAGTTTAGCTAAATCAGAAAGCAGGTCTAATTAAGCAAATTTATTCTATATATATAAAAGGCTGTGGGCTCACATGTATGTGATACATATAAAACTCTCACTGGCACCAATTGCACACACGTGTTTCAATCTGTCATTGTCGACTGTGAATTTGGTTAACACTTTTACTAGAAAAAGTAAATAGCAATATTAAAATATTTCTTCTATTTAATTTCCTTTTTTAAAATATATTTTATTGATTATTTTACAGAGAGGAAGGGAGATAGTTAGAAACATTAATGAGAAAGAAACATCGATCAACTGCCTCCTGCATACCTTCTACTAGGGATGTGCCCGAAACCAAGGCACATGTCCTTGACCAGAATCGAATCTGGGACCCTTCAACCCATAGGCTGACGCTCTATCCAATGAGCTAAACCGGCTTTGGCTTAATTTTCTTTTAATGTGCACAAATCCATGCACCAGGACACTAGTGTAGTAATAATAAAGAAGAATCTCTTACCCTTTGAGACAGCATGGAGTGACCTGGACAGTATCATGCTAAGTGAAATAAGCCAGTCAGAGAAAGACAAGTATCACATGATTCTACTTATATGTGGAATCTAAGAAACAAAATAAACTGATAAATGGAATGGATCCAGAGACATGGAACAGAGTACGGAAATTCAGAGGGAAGGTGGAAGAGGGTGGATAAGTGGGAGGTAATTAACCAAAAACCGGTATGCATATATGCATAATCCATGGATACGAGGTAGAGGGACTGGGAGAGGGGAGGAATATCTGTAATATTTTCAACAACAAAGTATTGAAAATAAAAGAATCAGTGATGAAATGGTAGCATATGTGTCTTATGAATTTTTCCAAAAATCTCTTACCTTTCATAATCCTGTTTGACCTATATTTTTAAAGTATCTTTCTTTTTATTTATATACACTACTCTGTGCTGCCTCTATCCAAACTCATACCACTACATTATATTTCATTGAACTTAAACAATAAAAGTATTTGTTCTTAAATAAGTAAAATTAGGAAACATTTCATTAATCCATATACCTCATCAACATTAGTAAATTGAATTTTTAAACATTCGGTGGCCCTCTCACTATGGAATAAATGCACTTTGCATAAAATGCCATTTCGCTGCATTGCTGTGTTTTCAGGAATTATAATGTGGTAGTCATTACTAGGGCTTACCAATGTCTGGTTCTCCTTTCCTTCTTGGGCATGTGGAAGAGAGCATTTCCGAGCAAATGGCAGCTAGGGGAGTCACATAACTCCCCAATAAATATGAACTGGATGACAAGTGTCACTGTAAATTACTGAAATAAAGATTTCAAGTATAATTCTCTGTTCTCTTCCCTTAACATAATGAAGGCAAAGACCTCACAATGAGACACTAAAACCATAAGGAAAAAAAGTAACCTGAGCTGCCTAGTCACAGCATGGAGAACAGGTTCTCTGACTTGCAGTAGAACTAACATAGGTGTAAGATCAAGTTTTTCTGTTTTAAACCACTGATATTTTTAAAAATTGTTTCTTAACACTATGCAGCCTAGTCTTTTCTCATTCATGATTTAAACCTACAAGGAGGAAACATAAGCAGTAAAGCAGAAATACAGTGGTACCTCAATATACGAGTGCCCTAACATACGAGATTTTTGAGATACGAGCCGTAGAGCGAGCGATTTTTGCTTTGAAATACGAGCAACATTTGAGATAGGAGTAATCGCGTGGATCGGCCGGCTGCACATGACACACCAGTTTACCACAACTCGAGCGTCTCATAGTTTCCCATGCCTCAAGGTTACGGAACGAATTAAACTCGTATCTCGAGGTACCACTGTATAGGTAAAGGACTGCATTTATTTGGTGATAGTAATTAATATCAGCCCAGCTATCTTGAAGGGAGGAGAGTTAAAATAAAGACACAAGAATTTAGCCAGAGACTCTACAAGAGTCCAGTGGAACACTTGGCTTCCAGAAGAAACAAACATCCTCAACTTAGGTCCACAAATTGTCCAAATATGAAGAAAAAACAAAAATGAGCTCCCAATCAAATGTCACAAAACAAAATTTAAAAACACCGTGAATCAGAATCAGCAGAAACATCACTAAAACAGAACAATCAAGGACAGATATTTAAATTACCAACCATATGTGCAGTTGCAGCACCCCCTGCCAAAGGCTCAGTTGGCACCATCCCCAACAGAACACTCTTTATTTGTCCTCTGAGTCCTAGTGGCTCTGTCCTACTGAAATTTCTCTTGCAATGGAGCTGGATAGCTGCACCCAATCTGAATCTGTGATGCCCTCCTCCTGAGTGAGCTAGGGGTGGAAACTCCAGCAGAGACTGAGTGTTATGATTCTGGAATAGGGACCACTTCCCTCCCCTACCCCCCACCCCCAATGAATGCCAAACTGAGCTTCCCTCAAGCAAGAGATCCACAATATCCACCCTACCAAGCTCCCACTTCATGAAAGGGTTTGTGAGTTATGGCCAGTCTGGACCCACTATACATTCTTTCTTCAGAAGGCTCTGGAGGAACAGCAGGCAACCTAAAGGGTGGCAGAGTAGCCAACAGGTGAAGGTAGACCTTAGGAAGCCTTGACTTTCCATTGATTTTCCTCTGACTGAAAGCTAGAAGAAACTGACCCTGTACACAGTTTGGCCCCTTTCATATGGAACCAGGGCCAGCAGAAACAGCCACAAATAGCAAATAGTGAGGTAGCTTCAGATAGGTAGCGCAAGGCAAGATATACGCAATATGTGACATGGACCTGTGCCAGAACCCGGTCCAAATGGGCCCTGGACCAACAAAACCAGTGGTGGGCTTCAAGACCTCAACCCATCTGGTCACACAAGCAGCATACCCAAAGGGGGATACCAGCAGGCAGCAGTCACTGATGAGAACAATCCTACCTAGGGAAAGAAAGTGGACCCTGCACAGTGACTGATACACTGTGATCAAGGTCTATATCCTTATACCCAGCCAGTATAAGGGTTAAGTCCAATCCAAACAGGCCAACAGCATTCAAGATTCAATTAAACAGAAAGGCACACATAATCCACACAAGAAACATTCTTAGAGCATTTAGTTCAGGTGATCTGGAAGACTGCACCACTGAACCCCACAAGACACCTATATCATAAAGCCATCATAAAAAGTTTAGGAGTCAGAGCAGATCTACCAAATACACTAGGACAAACACAAAGGGAAGGCAAAAAAAGAAAACAAAGAAACAAGACACGAATTAAAAAGAGAGAGAAATTTCCAAAAAAGAATTAAATGAAATGAAAGCAATCAAAATACTACATGCAGAATTTAAAATAATGGTTATAAAGATGCTCAAGGACCTTAGAAGAATAACAAATTATCTCAGTGAGAAATTAAAGAGATAGTAAGCATTAAAAAGGATATAGGAAACATTAAAAAGAACCAGTCATAAATGAAGAATACAACATCTAAAATGAACAGAACAGTACAATTAATCAAGAGCAGGTGAGATGAAGGAGAGGACTGAATCAGAGATTTGGAGGACAAGATAATAGAAAACATGCAAGCGGAACAGCAAAAAGAAAAAAAAGGTTTAATGAATAAAGTCTGAAAGACCTCTGGACAGTAAGCATGTTAATATCTGCATCAAGGGGTATCAGAAGGAGGAGATAGCAAGGAATCAAGAATCTATTTGAAGAAATAATGGGTGAAAACTTCCCTAACTTTGTGAATGTAAAAGACACACAAGTCCAGAAAACACAGAGAGTCCCAAATAAGATGAATTCAAATAATCCCAGACCAAAACACATCATAATTAAAATAGCAAAAGTTAAAGATAAAGAGAGACACTGTTTCTTAACACCCAAACCATGAAGTAGAGAGCCCATGGGCCAATCACTGAGCCCTCCAGAAATCTGAAATTATGTTCCTACATTTTTTAAAGAGAGTGTGTGTGTGTGTGTGTGTGTGTGTGTGTGTGTATTAATATATACAGTATTTTATTGTTTTTTTCACAGAGAGGCAGGGAGAGAGATAGTCAGAAACAACGATGAGAGAGAAACAATCAGCCGCCTCCTGTACACCCCCATTGAGGATGTGCCTGCAACTAAGATACATGCCCTTGACCGGAATCGAACCCGGGACCTTTCAGTCTGCAGGCCGACTCTCTATCCACTGAGCCACACCGGTTTTGGCAAAAGCATATTTTTTTATTGATTTAAAAGAGGAAGGAAGGGGGAGAGAGAGGCAGAAACATCAATGATGAGAATCATTGATTGTCTGTCTCCCACATGCCTCAAATTAGGGATTGAACTTGCAACCAGGGCATATTCTTCACCAGGAATTGAACCATGACCTCCTGGTTCATAAATCAAAACTCAATCACTGAGCCACATCTAACAACAATTGAGCAGTTTTTACTACACTTTTAAAGTAGTGAGTTAAGAAGTATAGTTTGAATTCTGTACTTGGTTTTTGAGGAAAGGCATAATATGTGCAAGTGTAAAGCTTCTAAATAAAAATATAATAATTGTGGCTTGGATATTTTGAACATATGGGTGTTTGATATATCTCATTTAGCATATAAGATTAACTGAAACTTTATTTTTAATCTGTTAGTTTTCAGTCATGTGGATTCAGCTAATGATTCATTTTAGAGAAACAAGATAGCCATTTGAAGTTCATAAAGAAGTTACATCTTGGCAGAAGGTAAAGGGGGTTAAATGGTGATGGAAGGAGACTTGACATGGGATGATCAACACACAATACAATATACAGATGATGTATTATAAAATTGTACAATTGAAACTTATGTAATATTATTAACGTATGTCACCCCATTAAATATAATTTAAGAACAATTTTTAGGCACTTGGGTCCTCCGGTGAGTTTCAGACTGTGCCCCTTCTGCCAAAACCACCACTTCTGCCACAGGCCTGGCACAACTCAGCCTAGACATTTTGGTGAGAGCAAAAATGGGAAGACAAAAAAACAATCCTCAAAGGAAAGAAAAGGAGTAGTCACCAGAAAATAAATTAAATGCAACAGAGGCATGCAACATGTCAGACAAAGAATTCAGAGTAAGGTCATAAAATTGCTAAACTGGATGGATGAAAAAATCAATAACTTATGTAGGAATCAAGAGGAAATTAAGAAGTATATACCTACATAAAAAAAAGGAAGGTCTCAACACTAGACTAGAAGGAGCAAAGGACCAAAGTAGCAAGTTAGAAGACAGGATACAAAACACACCCAATCTGTATAGCAATTAGAGAAAAAGAAAGCATGAGAGCCTAAAGAAACTTTGTGATATAATGAAACAAAGAAACATCTATATAAAAGGGATGCCAGGAGGAGAAGAGGAGGAGCAAGCATTAGAGAACCTATCTGAAGAAATAACAACAGAAAGTATCCCTGATTTGGGTAAGAAAAAGTCACATAAGCACAGTGATTTCCAAACAAGATGAACCCCAAAAGACCACACCAAGAAATGTCATAATTACAATGCAAGACATTAATGACAAACACAGAATCTTAAAGGCTGTAAGAGAGACAGAATTACCTACAAGGGATCTCCCATTAGACTATTACATTATTTCTTAACAGAAACACATAAGTTCAGACAGGAATGGAAGTAAATACACAAAGTGATGCAAAGCATCACTTTCTGAATAATCTATTCAGAAAGACTATCATTCAAAATTGAAGAGGAAATTAGGAGCTTCACAAACAAAACAAATGATCAAAAAGACTAAGGATGTTTATTACCACCAAGCCAGCAATGCAAGAAACACTAAAGGGACTACAGTAAAAAGTAAAAAGAGAAAGGAAAGAAGGAACTAAGGCATAAAGAATAAAAATGGCCTTACAAATTTTATTCATTCGAGAGATTATCAGCCTGTAGACCAAATGTTTGATTCTGATTCAGGCTCGGTTGCAGGCTCCTCTTTGGCACAGGCTCTGGTAGTGGCACATGCAGGAGGAAACCAATCCATGTGTTTCTCTCACATTGATACCTCTCTCTGTATTTGCCTCTATCTTCCATTCTCTTTAAAAGTCAATAGAAAAATATCCTCAGGTGAGGATAAAATAAAACAAAAAATAAAAACACCTACACACTAGTACCTATAATTAATAACCTTAAATATAAATAAGTTAAATGCTACAATCAAAAGACACAGGGTAGCTAAGTGGATAAGAAAACATGATCCATACATATGTTGTCGACTAGAGATCCACCTCATAACAAGGGATTCAAACAAACTGAAAGTGGAAAGATGTAAAAATATTTTTCAGGCAAATAGAAATGAAAAAAATAAAAGCAGGGGTAGCTATACTTATATTTGACAAAATAGACCTCAGAGTGAAGGCCATAACAAGATAAGAAAGGCCACTTTATAAAACTAAAGGGTCTGATACAACAAGAGAATGTATAACTACAGTAAATATATATGTATCCAATACAAGGACACAGAAATACATTAAAAAACAAACAAACACAATCACAAAACTCCTGGAAGATAAAAAGGGAGGTATCGACAGCAATGCAATCACCGTAGGAGAATATAATGTCCCATTGAAATCACTGGGTAAATATCTAGACAAAAAAAAAAAATCAACAAAAAAAATCAATCTTAAATAACTCACTAGATCAGATGAATTAAATAGACATCTTCAGAACATTACATCCCACAACTACAAAATATATATTCTTCTCAAGTGCACATAGGAGATTTTCAAACATAGACCACATATTGTGACACAGGAAAAGTTCATAAAATTCAGGAAGACTGAAATCTTTACAAGTACCTTCTCAGATCACAATGGCATAATATTAGAAATTAACTAAAACAAAAACAATCCTAAAAATTCAAGCACTTGGGAGCTAAATAACATGCTATTAAACAATGATTAAGTTACCAAAGAGATCAAAGAAGAAAATAAAAACATCCTAGAAATGAATAACAATGAAAACACAACAATCCAAAATCTTTGAAACACAGTGAAAGCAGTCATGGGAGAGATGTTTATAGCTCTAAAGACCTACCTCAAAAAAATATATATATATAAATCATCTAATTCTATAAATTAAAGAATTACAAAGAGAGAAACAAGAAGAGCCCAGAGTGAGCAAAAGGCAGGAGATAATAAAGATGAGAGCAGAAATAAATGATATAGAGACTAAAGCCACCATTCTCAAAACAGCCTGGTACTGGCACAAGAACAGACATATAGACCAATGGAATAGAATAGAGAATCCAGCCGAGACCGGTTTGGCTCAGTGGATAGCGCATCGGTCTGAGGACTGAAGGGTCCCAGGTTCGATTCCGGTTGGAAGCATATACCTTGCTTGCGGGCACAACTCCAGTAGGGGGCATGCAGGAGGCGGCTGATCGATGTCTCTCTCTCATCGATGTTTCTGACTTTCTACCCTCTCCCTTCCTCTCTGTAAAAAATCAGTAAAATAAAAAATAGAGAATCCAGATATCCACCCAAACCCCTATGCTCAATTAATATTTCACAAAGGAGGTATGAACATACAGTGGAGTCAAGACAGTCTCTTCAATAAATGGTGTTGGGAAAATTGGACAGATACATGCAAAAAAATAATAATAAAATTAGACAAAAAAATCAACAAAAAAATCAATCTTAAATAACTCACTATATCAGATGAAATAACTTACACTATACACAAAAATAAACTCAAAATGGATAAAGGACTTAAACATAAGACAGGAAACCATAAAAATACTAGCAGAATCCACAGGCAGCAAAATCTCAGACATATGCCGATACAATTTCTTCACCAATATTGCTCGTAGGGCAATGGAAGATAAAGAGAAAATAAACAAATAGGTCTACATCAAAAGAAACCATCAACAAAACAACAAGAAAGACCACTGTATGGGAGAACATATTTGCAAATGTTATCACTGATAAAGGTTTCATCTCCAACATTTACAGGGAACTCATACAACTCAATAAAAGGAAGATAAATGATCCAATAAAAAAAATGGGCTTTGGTCCAAAATAGATCCTTTTGGAAAAAAGACAGAAGGAAGGCCAAGAGACATATAAGAACATGCTCAAAGTCAGTAATAATCCAAAAGATGCAAAAACGACAATGTAGTACCATCTCACACCTGTCAGAATGGCAATCATCAAGAAATCAAAAAACAAGTGCTGGCAAGGATGTGGAGAAAAGGGAACCTTCATGCGCTGCTGGTGGGAATGCAGACTGGTGCAGCCACTGTGGAGAACAGTATGGAGTTTCCTCAAAAAACTAAAAATGGAACTCCCACTTGATCCAGTAATCCCACTCCTAGGAATATATCCCAAGAAATTAGAAACACCAATCAGAAAGGATATATGCACCCCTTAAGTTCATAGCGGCACAATTCACCATAACTAAGATTTGGAAACAGCCTAAGTGCCCATCAGCAGATGAGTGGATTAGTAAACTATGGTGCATCTACACAATGGAATATAAGCTGCTATAAAAAAGAAACAATTCTTACCATTTGCAACAGCATAGATGGAATTGGAGAACATTAGTATAGTGAAATATGCCAGGCAATGAAGAAAAATACCACATAATCTCACTCATTTATAGAAAATAAAGAACATTAACACCTGATGAACAAAAAGGTAGGTACAGAAACAGTAAAGCATCAAACAGACAGTCAAATCACAGCGGGAAGGATGGGGAGTGTTGGGGAAGAAGGAAAAAGATCAAACAAAGGACTTTTATGCATGCACATAAGCACAATCAATGGATACAAGACACTGGTGGGGTGGGGGCTTGTAGGATGAGGCATACAACAAGGGTTAGGGGAGGCTGGTGGAAAGTCAATGGAGGGGGAAAAAGTAAAGACATGTACTACTATATATAATACTTTAAACAATTAAAAATTAATAAAAATTAATTTTTAAAAATCCCATTTATCATTGCACCAAAAACAATTAAGATACCTAAGAATAAACTTAACTAAGGAGATAAAGGACCTATACCCAGAAAACTATAGGACACTGAAAAAAGATATATAGAGAGATATAAACAGATGTAATAACATGTGGTTTTCATGGATTGGTAAAATCAACATCATTAAAATGTCCAAACTATCCAAAGCAATCTACAGATTCAATGTATTCTCCATTAAAATATAAATGGCATATTTCGCAGATCTAGAACAAACTCTTCAAAAATTTATCTGGATATATGCACTCCTATGTTCATAGTGGCACAATTCACCTGAATAGCTGCAGCAATCCTGAGAAAGAAGAACAAAGTAGGAGGGCATTCAATACCATATATCAAGCTGTATTACAAAGGCACTGTTCTCTAAACTACATGGTACTGGCACAAGAACAGACATATAGACCAATGGACCAGAACAGAGAACCCAGAAAGAAAACCAAACCACTATATTCAATTACTATTTGAAAAAGGAGGCAAGAGTATACAACGAAGTCAAAACAGTCTCCTCAATAAATGGTTTTGGGAAAATTGGACAGATACATGCAAAAAATAAAGTAAAATAAACCTAGAACACCAACTTGCACCACACACAAAAATAAACTCAACATGGGGTAAAGGGCTAAAACATAAGATGGTAAACATTAAAAATCTCAGAAGAATCCACAGGCAGAGAAATCTCAGACATATGCCAAAGCAATATATTCACCGATACAGCTCTTAAATCAGTTAAAACTAAAAAGAAAATAAACAAATGGGAATACATCAAAACAAAACAAGATAAACAGCAAAATCAAAATATGGGCAATGGACTTAAATAGGTACTCTTTGAAAGAGGACATATGAAACATGTTCAAAGACACTAATCATCTCAGAGATGCAAATTAAAACAATAATGAGATGCCATCTCACAACTGTCAGAGTGACTATCATTCACAAATTAACAGACGACAAGTGCTGGCAACGATGCGGAGCAAAAGGAACCCTCGTGTACTGCTAGTGGGAATGCCAACTGGTGCAGACACTGTAGAAAACAGCATGGGGATTTCTCCAAAAACTAAAAATGGAACTCCCATTTGACCCAGTAATCCCACTTCTAGGAATATATCCCAAGAAACTAGAAACACCAATCAGAAAGGATATATGCACTCCTATGTTCATAGTGGCACAATTCACCATACCTAAGATTTGGAAACATCCTAAGTGTCCATCAGCAAATGAGAGGATTAGAAAGCTATGGTACATCTACACAATGGAATACCATGCTGCTGTAACAAGGAAGGAACTCCTACCATTTGCAACTAACAGCATGGGTGGAGTTGGGAGCATTATTCTAAGTGAAATAAGTCATTTCACATGATCTCATTCATTTGTGAATTATAATCAACTAGAGGCCTGGTGTATGAAATTCGTGTGTGGGGGGGAAGGTGTATCTCTCAGACTAACCTGCACCCTATTCAATCTGGTACCCCTCGAGGGATGTCTGACTGCCCATTAAGGCCCAATAGGATCAGGCCTAAATGGGCAGGCGGACATCCCTCTCACAATCCAGTACTGCTGTATCCCAACTGCTCAGTTGCCTGCCTTCTTGACTGCCTCTAACTGCTTCTGCCCACCAGCCTTTGCACCCTCTCACCACTCTTCTGTCAGTCTGATTGATGCCTAACTGCTCCCCTGCCAGCCTGGTCACCCCTAATTGCCCTACCCTGCAGGCCTGTGTCCCCCCAACTTCCCTTCTCTGCCAGCGTGGTCACCCCTAACCGCCCTTCCCTGAAGGCTTGATCACCACCAACTGTCCTCCCTTATAGTCCTGGTCCCTCCCAAATGTCCTCCCCTGCTGGGCATCTTGTGGTGGCCATCTTGTGTATATAAGGGGGTAACCATCTTTGTCAACATGGGGACAGCCATCTTGTGTGTTGGAGTGACAGTCAATTTGCATTATACTCTTTTATTAGATAGGATAGAAGACTGATGCATGGGTGGGGGTCGGCTGGTTTGCCCCAAAGGATGTCCTGGATCAGATTAGGGGTTCCCTTGGGATGTGGAGGAACCTAAGCGAGGGGCCTGAGGTGGTATTTAGGCCAGCCATGCATCCAAATGACCCAAGTGAAGGCCCTTTTTTTTCCAGGGATTTATTTATCTTCTATAATTGAAACTTTGTAGCCTTGAGCAGAGGCCAAGGGAGGCCAGGGCTGCTGAAGCTTGGTTTCCTTCATCACCAGGGTCAACTCAAGCCTCCTGCTCTCTCCAGCTATGTGGCTGCTGCCATTTTTGTTCAGATTTATCTTCTATAATTGAAACTTTGTAGGCTTGAGTAGAGGCCTGGGCCGGCCAGGGTGTGCAGAAAGCTTGGCTTACTCCATTGCAGAGGAAACTCAAGCCTCCTGTTTGCTCTGGGGCCGCAGCCATATTTGTTGGAATTTATTTATCATTTATAATTGAAACTTTGTAGCCTTGAGTGGAGTCCAGGACTGGCCAGGATGTGCGGAAAGCTTGGCTTCCTCCATTGCCAGGGAAACCCAAATCTCCTGCTAACTCCGTGGCCATAGCTATCTTGATTGGGTTAATTTGAATACTTGTTCCTCATTGGCAAGTGGGCATGGCTTGTGAGTATAGCAGAGGTATGATCAATTTATATATTCCTCTTTTATTACATGGGATATCATAAACTGATGAACAAAAACAGATCTAGAGACAAAGAAGCATTGATCAGATGCTCAAACCACAGAGGGAAGGTAGGGGAGAGTAGGGTAAGAAGGACAGATCAAGCAAAAGACTTGTATGCATGCATATAAGCATAACCAATGGGCAGAGACTGCAGGGGGTGAGGGCATGTATAGGAGTGGGATGGGGGAAGCAATGGGGAGATAGGGACATATATGTAAATGCCTTAATCATTAAAGTTTTTTTTTTAAAAGTAAACTCTAAAGGGATAAAATATTTAAATGTAAGATGGGAAACCATAAAAAGCCTAGAAAAAGCCATGGACAGTAAAATAGCAGAAATACACTGAGTAGCAAGATAATTATGATCTCTGAAAGCATAATAATCTGGCCACTCAGTGTATATCCTATATAATAAAAGGGTAATAAGCAAATTGTCCCCTCAACCAGGAGTTCGACCAGCAGGCAGGCTGGCCAACTTCCCAGGTCCCCTACCCCTGGCCAGGCTGCCTGGACCCCACCCATGCACAAATTCATGCACTGGGCCTCTAATACATAGAGTTTCAATTATAGAAGGCACACACACACACACACATACACACACTGAATGGCAGATTATTATGCATTCAGAGATCGTAATAATCTGGCCACTTAGTGTATATCATAGCAATATACTTACCAATACAGCTACTAGGACAATGGTAACTAAGGAGAAAACAAACAAATGGCACTACATCAAAATTAAAAGCTTCTGAACAGCAAAAGAAACCATCAACAAAACAACAAGAAAGCCCACTGCATGGGAGAACATGTTTGCCAATGTTAACTCCAAAATTTATACGGAAATCATTCAACTTAACAAAAGGAAGACAAACAATCCAATCAAAATACAGGCAAAGGACCTAAATAGACAATTTTCAAAAAAGACATACAGAAGGCCAAGAAACATATAAAAATATGCTCAAAGTCATTAATCATCAGAGATGCATATCAAAACCACTATGAGATACCATCAACAAATCAACATATGACTGTCAGAATGGCTATCATCAACAAATCAACAAGTGGGAGAGAATCCAAGATGGCAGCATAGGTAAACACCTACACTGCTGCCTCACACAACAATTTCAAAACTACAACTAAAAGACAGAACGGACATCATCCAGAACAATAGGAAAGCTGGATGAGTGGAAATTCAAAAACTAGAGGGAAAGAGAGGGGCTCACAGAGACCCAGAGGAGCTGCAAAAAGCTGAGGTACACAGACGCGCACGCATGGAGAGAGTGGGTGCCGTAGTACCTGGCAGGTTTTCTCTGGCAGGAGGGAAACGGAGACTCTCAAAGCCATTGAACCACTTATCTTATGACATTAAACCCCAGATCCAGCCGAAACTCATACAGGGGTAGTTTGGACTGTGAAAAGGGAGAGGTGCATGGAAATTTAGGGGAGTCGCAAAAGATCAGAGGTCTGATGGTGCGCACGGTGCTATGCGCAGAGGACCGACTGCTGATTGTGCCATTGGCTTTCACGAGCAGGCGGAAGACAGACCCTCCTAACTGTGCCACTTCTGATTCCACTAAGCCCCTGTTTCGGGTGAAACCCTGGGGACCTAGACTCGTGGGGTCCTGGAGCGCAGGGGAGTCGGAGGGGCAGCAGTATAGAGGCACTGGGCGTGCGCACAAGGACGGCTCCAGTGATTACCCAGTCACGTGAGATTCAGAGGCCATGGAGGGCAGGGCTGACTGGACGCAAGGCGGTCCCTTAAGCCCTGAGACTCCACCCATCCCAAGCTCAACAGAGAGGCTTCTGCGGAGTTGCAAGTCTGGTATCATAAGGCTGAATCCAACACAGAAGTTCTTCCAACATAGTGAAAATGCCAAGACAAGGGAAGGGATCACAAACAAAAGAAATGTAGCAAAACAAACGATTGGATATAGAATTCAAAACCACGCTTGTAAGGTTTTTCAAGAATATGCTAGAAAAGTTGGATAAAGTTATCGAGAGCCAGGAGATGAAAAAGGACCAACTAGAGATGCAAAAGAGGTAACTAGAGATGGAAAAGGTCCAAGTAGATATGAAAAAGGACCAACTAGAAATTAAACATACACTGACTGAAATAAAAAATATTATACAGAGTCCTGACAGCAGACTAGAGAAAGGCAAGAATCAAGTCAAAAATTTGAAATATAAAGGAGCAGAAAACATTCAACTGGAAAAGCAAGAAGAGAAAAGAATCCAAAAATGTGAAGATAATGTAAGGAGGGACAGCTTCAAGCGTACCAACATCAGAATTGTGGGGATGCCAGAAAAAGATAGAGAGCAAGATACTGAAAACCTATTTAAAGAAATAATGACTAAAAACTTCCCACATCTGGTAAAGGAAATAGACTTACAAGTCCACGAAGCACACAGAACCCCATATAAAAGGAATACAAAGAGGACTACACCAAGACACATCATAATTAAAATACCAAGAGCAAAAGACAAAGAGAGAATATTAAAAGCAGCAAAACAGTTCATTACCTACAAGGGAGCACCCTTACGATTGTAAGCTGATTTCTTAACAGAAACAATGCAGGCCAGACGGGAGTGGCAAGAAATATTCAACGTGATGAATAGCAAGAACCTACAACCAAGAATAATCTATCCAGCGAAGCTATCATTCAGAATTGAAGGGCAGATAAAGAGCTTCACAGAGAAGAAAAAGCTAAAGGAGTTCATCAACTCCAAACCAGTATTATATGAAATGCTGAAAGGTACTCTTTTAGAAGAGGAAGAAGAAAAAGGTAAAAGACAAAAAATTATGAACAACAAATACATATCTATCAACAAGTGAATCTAAAAATTAAGTG
>PVJN01045498.1:0-16849 GCA_004026805.1 Lasiurus borealis
ACAGGAAACTTGATAGTTCTGAAATACATGATGACTTCTTTTCTTGAAATAGACCTTAAAGAGGTTGTATATTTCAAGTGGATATTAATAAACCTATAACTTTGAATAAATTTTTCCTTAATGCCTCTTTAATTTCAACTGCCAGTGGCCTCAACATCAGTCTTTGTCCAGTGTAAACCTGCAGGCTTTTAATTTACATTCATTTTTAAAGCAAGAGTCAAGAATAAGTAGCAAATGGTAAATCAATGAATCAATAAATCAGTGAATCAAGAATATAAATACTTCTGCCCTGGCTGGGTGGTTCAGTTGGTTGGGACATTGTCCCATACACCAAAAGGTTGCCAGTTCAATTCCTGGTCAGGACACATACATAGGCTCTGGGTTTGATCCCAGGTAGGAGTGAGATGTGAGGAACCAATTAACGTTTCTCTCTTTTTCTCCCTCTCTCGCTCACTCTCTCCAAAATCAATAAAAGTATATCTTCAGTTGAGGATTATAAAAAAGAAGATAAATTCTTCTACAAAAAGAGTATCTGGATCTAAATATTATCTAGTTATGTCTCAAGCAAGGCTCAGGAATTCCAACATGTTAAATATTTAAGAATACCGTACTTGCAGAAACTCTGCTCCCAAGTCCTCAGTGATGTGGGTGCTGCCTCCATGTGTCCCTGTTAAAATATTTATTATAAAAGCTAGAACAGAGACAGATCTTTTATTAAATAGACTAGAGGCCTGTTGCACAAATTCATGAATGGGTTGGGTCCAGCCTGCCCGCCCCAACTGGAGTGGAAAGGGTGCTGATCAGGGGCAGGACCAGCCAGGGGGAGGAGCCAGAAGTGGTTGGCCAGCTGGCCCCACCCCCTGGTCAAACTTGCAGTTGAAGTCACAGTTGAGGGGACAATTTGCATATTAGCCTTTTATTATATAGGGTATGATAATATAAATAGCTTCAATAGGTTAGCACCCAAATCCCTGTACAATGCACTGAGAGAAACATCTAGAATTCAGAGCAGAAGGCAAAGCCAACACATGCTCAATTTTTTTTTCCTCAGATCTAATTTTAAAAACTTTAGTACAAGCTCACTCCAAGGAAAAATTGTATTAAGCACAGACTCCTTTATTTTCTGCCAATGAACACAATAGCCATGAACAGCTGATAAAGTAATCTCTGCAAAAGGGTGCTAGCAATGAGTTTCAGCTCCAAATTTCAATACCACCCTATTTAAGAATGCACTTATGGGTTTGTTGCCACTGCACTAGGCTAATATGTAGATGACTTAGTTCTATCCTTTTATTGTCTTACTTAGTAGGAATGTCGAGAAAATGTGCTCCACCTGCCAGAAAAAAAGTCTTACACACCCATTCAGGAAATGAATGCAATGAGAGGTAGGTAATACAGGTATTTCTGGGAAAGTATCAAAAATCCTTAACAAAAGAAGTTCTCAGCACCAACAAGCTGAGTGTGTTTTTAAACTGGGTGTGTTAAAGGCTCACAGCAGAATTTTCAAATGCCATCAGCTAAGGGTCTCTCATACTCCTCCAATGCCCACTGAAAATGATCCTGTGCTGGGGCCATGTTCAGGGAATTTCTTATTGAGTCTCACTTCATTCAATCTCAAGATAGTGACCCAGGGCATGGCATCTATTATAAATGTCTCCACTCTAGTCCTGCAATTTCTTTTTAAAGTTAGTAAACCTATAGACAGAACCACATACATGATATGCAAGGTCCAATGCAAAACTAAATACTTAATTTTTAACATATTCTAGACAGCAAAAGCAGAGCAGTAAAACAATTACTGGATTCTTTGAAGCAGAAGTCCCTACATCACTGCATAGACCACATACCCATAGAAATGTGATGCAATCAGTGCCACAAATACTGGCCACACTGCTCTCCGTGAATCCATTGTGATTGCCCTGATTTTGCTCCATTCTCAGTAGACTAACATAATCAGGGTGTGTGTGTGTGTGTGTGTGTGTGAGAGAGAGAGAGAGAGAGAGAGAGAGAGAGAGAGAGAGAGAGAGAGACCCTAGGGAATACATTTTGTGGGGGGAAAAAAAGGAGAGGATACTGACTCTCATTTACTGGGTCTCATTAAGCTCACTGTGAAGTTTCAACCAGCATGCCACAAGAATTTTTAAAACATTCAATACCCAACTATTTAGTGGCACTGACCAATGGTTCTCAACCTTTCTACTGTTTTCCGATGGTCTTAGACTCTACAGCAGTGGTTCCCAACCTGAGGGCCACAACCCACAAGTTGAGAACTGCTAGCAGGGTCACCTATCTGAAAACACAGACATTTACATCACAATTCATTAACAGTAGCAAAATTATAGTTATGAAGTAGCAACAAAAATAATTTTATGGTTGGTGGTCACCACAATATAAGGAACTATATTAAAGGATCATGGCATTATTTCTAATCAGATTTAAAAAATAAATAAATAAAAGACACACCCTGATCTGTTTGGTGTTAGCCTGCGGACTGAAGAGTCCCAGGTTCAATTCCAGTCAAGGGCATGTATCTCGGTTCAGGCACATCCCCAGTAGAGAGTGTGCAGGAGGCAGTTGTTTGATTTTTCTCTCTCACCCATGTTTCTAACTCTCTATCCCTCTCCCTTACTCTATGTAAAAAGTCAATAAAATATATTTAAAAATATAAATAAATAAAAATTTTTAAAAAGACAAAGCCTACACATTGATAACTCTCCAGTGTGAATGCATCATAAATATACCTAATTTTTTGTCAGATCAACAAAAGTAATAATATTTTTTGGTGTGCCACAGAACTTTAGTAACTAGTTTATGTGTGCCATGAGATAAAGAGTTGAAAATTACTGCTTTGGGCTTTGGACTCATGGGACAAAGCACAGGATGCTCACCTCTACATCCTTGCTGTAAATTATTTTCCAAATATAAAATATTGCCTTAAGCATAATATCAAATGCTCACATTCATAATACAAAAGGAGTATTGAAAAGAGAAATGTCAGCATTCTTACTTGGTAGTAAGAAAGCTGCATGGAAGTTATGCATAAAATATGAAATATTAAGTGCTAGAACTACTTCCACTGATATTAATAATTAGTATTCTGCATTTAATCAGCTGTGATTAATACATGATTTGTTTAAATTAGTGCTACGGCATAATAGATTCAGAGTTACTATAAATAATGTAAGGCTGTTTACTATTAATATTTTCTCTTAAACATGAATTAGCCGAAGATGTTGAAGAAGATCCTGCAGACCTGATTTTTAAAGACCTATCTTAGAGCAGCAGCCCCAGAACACTGCTCAGGGAAGCTCTCTAAGAGTAAATAAATACAAAGAAGCAAAGAGCTGGAGAGAAAGAATGCAAAGCAAGTGGACATTCAAGGTTAATTTTTGGCCCAGTTCGTGGCTTTATCACGCATAGCTAGTGCCACCTAGAGAAACAAAAGTGGAAAATTGTGTGGACAGCACATAGGCTATTTCTGCAACAATTGAATGGGATCAAACTTCACAAAGGAACTTCAGCATCTGAGCAGGAAACTGTCTTCTTTGTTCAGTAAATAAAGAGAACTGCCCTAATGCACCTCAGCTCTGAGCAACTAAAGACTTTTTAGAAGTAGATGCTGGTTTAGTATCTATGGCTGCTCCTAAGCCTATGGTAAGAGAACAAAAGTAAAACAAGCACAATTCTATCAGAGAGGGAATGAGTATTGAGACATTAGCTTTAACTAAGATACCATATTACTTGTCCTTTTCTTCTCAAAATTGTTAATGGGCATTAAAAATTATTTGGGGAACATCTACTTTCTGCCAGGTACTTGACAATAAAATGTTCACTCCGTCCTATTATTTATATGCATCTGTGTGATTCTTCCAATTATGAAGAATATACACAGATGCATATAAATAATACAACCCAGCGTAGTAAGGATTGAGTGCCATAATACTCTTGGGGTTGCCAAACAGGAGATAACTGAGGCTGCAAAGTGAAATAAATGTTTATTTAGGGTCATATTAGAATTTGAACCCAGAAGTCACAGCTTCAGGATAAGCCCGACATAAGTGCCTGAAAAGACAAGGAAAGCCAGAGCTTTGAAGGGCATAAATCACATGTACCATTCCCATCTGGTCCTCATGTGCCCATGCAGGGTTCTGGCTAGATTGCTGGGGCTGGCCAGGTCCATGATGGGAAGGAGGTCTAGGCTTGGCTCTCTCAAGGTGAGGAATGCATTTTTGGTCCTTGTGCCATGGTGAAAAGAAAGCAACATCTGGGTGTGACTTCACAGCAGGCTTAAAACTTTAATAAAGTTTGCGTTTCAAGGTTAATTCAAGAGCTGGAGCACTGGTCGCCCAGGCCTGAGGACCCATGATCCCCACAGGGTGGCCATGGAGATCCCTGATGTTTGCCTGGGAGGTACCTACAGCTGATGACCAGGCGATGGGCTGGAGGGGAGATTTGTGATGGCTGCACGGAAGACACTGGACCCATAAATATGCTAGCCCTAAAGGCAGTTTCAGGCACCAAACAACAGCCTAATACAGCCCCCTCCATACCCAACAAGAAGTAGTGGCTGCATCTGTGAAAAGGACAGCAGAACTCTCATCTGGTTCTGCTGCAGGAAGGCGAATCCCAGCAGTGCCCTAACTGTGGAAGCAATGCCCCACCGTTGGTCCCCTGACAATGCCCCACCGTTGGTCCCCTGACCCCCGACACTAACTCATTCAAAATGTGCTGTAAAGTGTCTTGTTTCCAATAAAGACTAGCCATTGTTTTGGCTCCTCCTCCCCATCCCTTTGTTGGGTCACAGCCCTTCTGCCAGGGAATTGGAAGGAGACATGAGTAGCCACAAGCATATAAGAGAGACTTTATTGAAGATAAAGTAGCCATTGCTAACACGGGAGCTATCAGACAAAGCAGTTCTTCAAAGTAGCCCCCACAAAGCAGCCGCGCACTGGCTGGTCAGCATCTTCCTACCAACTTAGATAAAACAGGTTATAGAAAGGTACGCCTGCGCAGAGTATACCAGTAAAACTGCTGTGTCATTGCCTTTGCACTTGCGTGTGGCAAATGGGCCTTGAACATCTGATGGACTCTGGTCAGGGTCCCTATCTCTCCAACAAAGAGTTTATAAGTTTGTGGTTCAGACATACATAAGGCCAATCTCTTCAGTGCCTCCCAGCTGCATTTCCATTTTGTTCTCTTGACATAAATTACAATTTGGTAACGTCCATTATCAGGGCTGAGATAAGAGCTGTAGTGTATAGAGGAGGGAGAAGGTATTCTAGGTGTGGAGATCAGAGAAAGCTTCATAGAGCACATGTGAGCAGAACTTTGAAGAAAGAGTTTGATTTGGAAATAAAGAGATTGGAACAGAGTGGCAAAATGGGAAATACAATTTGTGAATGAAGAATAGCAATAACTCATAAAGAAAGCAGAGAGGCACACAGGTGAAAGGTATGATACCCCAGAGCCAGAGCATACAGCATCTCCTCAGAGCAAAGTAATAAAACAGTAAGCACTTATATCATGTCTGCCAGGTGCCTGGCACTGGTTCACAGCTTTCTACAGATCACCTCAAGTCATCCTCAGAATAGTATTCCCAAGCAGGAGCCATACTTAATATCTCAATTTTACAGATAAGGGGCTGAAGTGCAGCGAAGTTATGTAATGACTGAGGTCATGTCCACCGCCAATGATGTTTGAACAAGCCTTCTATTCTTTGTATTTAGGTTGGCTTTAAGACACAACACTCAGAACCACCATCCTCTATTGGATAGTAAGGAGTCTGGACTAGTTCTCTCTAAGATGAAAAAAGGTGGACCAATCGTTACTGTTTTTTAAAAGTAAAGAGAAGTTTCCATGAAAAAGGAAATAAAGCTCATTATAGATAACTCAAGAGATAAAGCAAAAAGACAGGGGGAAATACAATTTTACTTCCTAGAGACAAATATTATTAACATTTTATTGTTTTATTCCAGTGTGTTTTAAAACCTCGTAAAAACAATTAGGGTATAAAAGAGAGTTTGGGCTGAAAAGAAACATCCCTGCTCCCTAGCCCCCACGCCTCTTTCTCGATTTGACAATTGAAGGCAAAACTCTATTGATTTCAGGTGTATCACCCCTCCTTCTCATGTTTGACAGTTACAGTATTGCTTTAAAGACTACTATTGGTTATCTTTATTATTTTAGATAATATAATAGTCCTCTAATTTTTCTAGCAATGTTAGTTGGTTCATCATTCCCTTTACAAAAATGAGAGATTAACACCTCTTACCTGCCTTCAATTGCCATCTCTGACCTTCTACAATTGCACGTTCACTTTTACAGGAAGTCCTCAGACTGTGAACATTTCTATTCTCTGCTGCCATGTTCAAGCCTTCTATTCTTTGTATTTAGGTTGGCTTTAAGAGTTTAAAAAAAATCATTAAGCAGCATTTACATTAATCTGACCAAATATTTTTTACTGCAAGGCCAAGTATAAAACTATGATTTTAAAAAATGATCCTGGCTGGCATCAAGGTGAAATGGGTTATCTTACATTCTATCAATTGTACTGAAAATCTTTACATGTTTATTGTGCTTTAAATTTGAATCACAACAGCTTGGAATCTAGCCTGAATTTCATTTGGGGGCGGGGATGGAATTGCCTGTTTCTGCAGCTTTCTTTTCTCCTGTTTGAAGCTGGAATGTTTGTGCTCCAGGCCTGTGGCATGGCTCTTACCCTGGGTCTTCCCTCACTACCTTCTAGGATTGGACCCACTGCTCCCTCTTGCCCTCTTTGAGTGGATTCTGCCTCTTTTTTTAATTCCTCCCTTGCTTTTCTAGAGTATAGTCATCATGAAACTCCCTAAGAAGGATTATGCTTGTTGATCCTATGAATTTCTAAGAATGTCTTATCTTGCTGTATTACTCAGATTCCAAATAGGAAAAGTGAAATCACTATAAACATTTAAAGAGAGGAAATGTAGTGGAGAACATTGAGTGCATAAATAATGGAAGAACTAAAACCAAACAAGGAAAAAGGCAACCTGTGTATTACTGATGGTGGACATTTACAACCATCCTTGGTCTGGAGGGACCAAGCAAGAAGTAGTGTTAGCAGATCCCAGCCCTGGCCAGGCCACGCAGGAGAAACCGGAGCCATGGAGAACACATAGCAAAGGTCAGATTCCACCAGAGGGGTGAGGACAGGAAGAACTGGGGGAAATTAGATCCTAGTTTCTTCATTCCTCCTGCACTCTCACTGTTTGAACCCAGACAGAAGCCTACAGTGCCAGTTCCCAGAATACAGAACAGAGAAGGGAAAAAAGGCAAGGGATCCATCTCAGGGCAAACTTCTCCCCTTACTCACACCTAATGTGTATCTTAATTGGTATGCTTAGCTGGTATAAAATTGTAGGTCCTCAATTTTATTTCTTCAGAGCTTTGAAGGCTTCATTTTCTGACATCCAGAATCTCATGTTAGCCAGATTCTTTTTCCATGGTTTGTCTTCTCTTCAGCCCATCAAACCACCAGACAGTGTGAGTCTCAAGCTTTCTATTCCAAGCAACACCTCACTCCCATCAACATCCTGTGCTTCTTATCCCCCCTCTACCTATCGAGCCTGTGATGCCACTTTGCCCTGGAACAGAGATAGGAAGCTTTTGAGCCATTCAAACATCTGGCATCGAGGAGAACTGCCCTCAGGAATACCTAGGAGGATGCACTAACTTGCCCGTGGGCCACCAAATTACTCATACCCACAAGAGACCCTCCTCATATAAGGTGTTGAACAAATGTGTTCAGTATATAAATGAAACCACCTGGAGATAAGAGACCTACAGGACTCTCACCTCACTGCCTTGTTTATCCCTCCCGGTACCACCAGAAACCCAAACTGTCCAGATTCTTCATCAACATATCCCTAGTATGACCCAGATCTACCCTAATCTGATCCTATTCCCCACTTTCCATCATGACCCCTGGAACACATGATATGTCTATAATAATAAAAGCATCATATGCTAATTAGACCTGACATTCTAATGAACAACCTTCTGGATGAAGCCAGGACTGCAAGGGAAGCGGGTGCCAGTAGCCAGGGGAAGGAAGGCTACTCTTGCACAAATTTCATGCATTGGGCCTCTAGTCACCTGTAAAATTCCTTCCTCTTTCTAAAACCCCAGCAACATTTAAATGTGCACATCAGACATTACCTTCTTAGGTCTATCATTTATCACCTTACCTCCTACCATTACCATCACTTTCCCTAATTCCTTAACTATGCTAACATCTACTGTGTTCATTTTATATTGCTACCCTAACACATTATCAAACCTTACTGCCTTAAAACTATATGAATTTATCATCTTATGTCTTGGAGCCTAAACCAGTTCCAGCAGGGCTACATTCCTAGAGGTGCTGCCTTAAAGGATCAGGTATCTGTTTCTAGCTCCTGGAGCTGCCCATATTTTTTGGCCCCTGACACACATCACTCAAATCTCTATCTTCATTATCACCTCTCCTTCTCTGACGCTGATGCTATTACCTCACTCTTACAAGGACATTGTAACTAAATACTCCTTAATCCAGGAGAAGTTCCCCATCTGAAGGTCCTTAATGTAATCATATGTGCAAAGTCCATTTTGCCATAAAGGTAACATGCCACAGGCTCTGTGAATTATAACATGGGCATTTTCAGAGGCTATTATTGTACTTACCACACCTGCCTTCCCCTCCACTCCTAATCCTGCCACCATTCTCAGTGCATCCAGTGAAAGATCCAGCCAATACCTAGATATCTCAGATCTCTATCACTTAGAGTCACCTTTTTCTACAATATCTTAGTCTCCTATTCCATGTCAGACTCATGACCTTGCCATTACCTATAACCACACTTCTTTCAATTCCTTCAAAATCTAAATTTCAAATATCCTTATTTTTCTAGTTCCTCATTTTATTGAAATCAGCAATTCTAGCAACTATACAAATTCAAAAACTCCCAACCCATTAGCTATTTCAGTTCTTTTTCTTTTTATTTTTCAAGTTTCTTTTATTCTTCTCACATCCATCCTGACCCAGCCTAAATCCTATGGTCCATCAATCTAAACTTTCCCATGAAAACTCTATTTGCTTGTCTTTTATACCTGCCTATAAACTCGCCTAGAAAAGTCCACCTCTGATTCCATTTAATCTAGTAATTTTAATTCCTTCGGGGAAGAAATGGGGAAAGGGCAGGGTCAACCTCCTGAAACTATTACACAATATAATAAATATAAGATGGCCAACAACTAGTAATGTCCACTCATCATAGAATTCAATAAGCCATAGCTATTATGAAAAGATTCTTTTGGCCTACTTTTTGTGTTATTGTTTAAATAGTATGATCTTAATAACTAACACCATTGTTATCTTTTTCTTAAAGATTCATGTGGGTCCCACACTTTTAGATTCTGATCATATGGCCCAGCACAGAAGTGTCTGGATGATGAGCAAATTTATGTTCCAGTAAATCTAAATAATCCCTTAAAAAAATTCCTTTTTTTTTTTTTATCCAAGAGTATTTTCACTATTTTTAAGCTATCAGTGCATTTGATGCTTGAAACGGACATATAAAATGAAATAAAATGAATGCTTTCTGCCCATAAGCATTAATGTACCAAAAAGACAAGTAAGGCAAGATGTAAAACACAGAAGATAAAAATGAAAATAGTGTTGGGTCTGCTATTTGACAAGAACACTTTGAAACATGGCACGTGAGCTTCATCAGGGAATGATAAAGTAATTCACTCAGAAAAATAATATAATGTATATTGATAGAGTAATGAGCTCAAAACCATCAGTTATAAACCAGTAAAGAAGACTGCTAAAATGAGACACTAACCCAACCTGCTATGGAGGTAAGGGAGGGGAATGAAATATTAATAAAAGCAGATTATAAATAAAATGTAGGAGAGAATCCAAGATGGCGGCATAGGTAAACACCTACACTGCTGCCTCGCACAACAATTTCAAAACTACAACTAAAAGACAGAATGGATATCATCCAGAACCATAGGAAAGCTGGCTGAGTGGAAATTCTACAACTAGAAGAAAAGAAAGGGGCTCACGGAGACCCAGAAGAGCTAGCTGCAAAAAGCTGAGGTTGGAGACGCACGCACATTGGAGAGAGCAAGTGCCACAGTACCTGGCAGGCTTTCTCTGGCAGAAGGGAAATGGAGACTCTCAAAGGCATTGAACCCCTTATCCTATGACACTAAACCCCAGATCCAGTCAAAACTCATACAAGGGAAGTTTGGACTGTGAAAAGGGAGAGGTGCACAGAAATTTAAGGGAATCGCAAAAGATCAGAGGCCTTGTGGCGCACACAGCATTGCGTGCAGAGGACAGACTGCTGATTGTGCCACTGGCTTTCACGAGTGTGGGGAGACAGACCCTCCCAACTGTGCCACTTCTGACTCCACTAAGCCCCAGTTTCGGGTGAAACACTGAGGACCCAGACTCTAGTGGTGCTGGAGCGCAGGGGAGCCGGAAAGGCAGCCAGTCACGTGAGATTCGGAGGCCGTGGAAGGCGGGGCCGACTGGAAGGCAAGGCAGTCCCTTAAGCCCTGAGACTCTACCCATCCCAATCTCAACAGAGAGGCCCTTGCAGTGTTGCAAGTCTAGTATCATAAGGCTGAATCCAACACAGAAGTTCTCCCAGCATAGTGAAAATGCCAAGACAAGGGAAGGGATCACAAACAAAAGAAATGGAGGAAAAAAAACGACTGGATATAGAGTTCAAAACCACGCTTATAAGGTTTTTCAAGAATATCCTAGAAAAGTTGGATAAAGTTAGCGAGACCCAAGAGGAGATGAAAAGAGAACCAACTAGAGATGCAAAAGATCCAACTAGAGATGAAAAGGACCAACTAGAGATGGAAAAGGTCCAACTAGAGATGATAAAGGACCAACTAGAAATTAAACATACACTGACTGAAATAAAAAATATTATACAGAGTCCTAACAGCACACTAGAGGAAGGCAAGAATCAAGTCAAAAATTTAAAATATAAAGAATTAGAAAACACTCAACTGGAAAAGCAAGAAGAGAAAAGAATGCAAAAATGTGAAGATAATGTAAGGAGCCTTCAAGCATACCAACATCAGAATTGTGGGGGTGCCAGAAGAAGAGAGAGAGCAAGATACTGAAAACCTATTGAAGGAAATAATGACTGAAAACTTCTCACACCTGGTAAAAGAAATAGACCTACAAGGTCAGGAAGCACACAGAACCCCAAATAAAAGGAATCCAAAGAGGACTACACCAAGACATCATAATTAAAATACCAAGAGCAAAAGACAAAGAGAGAATATTAAAAGCAGCAAGAGAAAAACAGTTCATTACCTACAAGGCCAGATGGGAGTGGCAAGAAATATTCAATGTGATGAATAGCAAGAACCTACTATCAAGAATAATCAATCCAGCAAAGCTATCTTTCAGAGTTGAAGGGCAGATAAAGAGCTTCACAGATAAGAAAAAGCTAAAGGAGTTCATTAACTCCAAACCAGTATTATATGAAATGCTAAAAGGTACTCTTTTAGAAGAGGAAGAAGAAAAAGATAAGACAAAAAATTATGAACAACAAATACATATCTATCAAGTGAATCTAAAAATTAAGTGAATTAAAAATTTGATCAACAGAATAAACTGGTGAATTTAATAGAATTAGGAGCACAGAAAGGGAGTGGACTGATAATTCTCAGAGGGAAAGGGATGAGGGGTGTACAGGGAGAGACTACAAAAATCATACACCTATGGATGAGGTCAAGGGGAGGGAGGTAAGGGCAGAGGGAAGGGTGGGAGTTGGGTGGAGGGGAGATAAGGAGGGGAAAAAAAGAGAAACAAATGTAATAATCTGAATAATAAAGATTTAATTAAAATAAATAAAATAAAATAAAATATAAAAGGTGTCCTAGACCACACATATATAATGCATGAATACCTATTTGGTTCACCTCAAGAAAAATCATTGAAGCTAAAACACACACACAGAGAGAGAGAGAGGGGGGGGGGGGAAGAGAGAGAGAGAGAGAGAGAGAGAGAGAGAATGGTATCTAAAAATTATAAAATGTACCACAGGTTTTTTATCCACTCATTTGCTGATGGGCACTTGGTCTGTTTACAAATCTTAGCTATTGTAAATTGCACTGCTATGAAAAATAGGAGTAAATATGTCCTTTCTGATTAGTGTTTCTGATTTCTTAGGCTATATTCCTAGAAGTGGAAACATTGGGTCAAATGGCAACTCCACATTTAATTTTTTGAGGAAATTCCATACTGTTTTCTACAGTTGCTGCACCAGTCTGCATTCCCACCAGCAGTGCACAAGGGTTCCCTTTTCTCCACAATCTCACTATAACCATTCTGACAGGTATGAGGTGATACCTCATTGTCATTTTGATTTGCATCTCTCAGATGATTAGTGATTTTGAGCATTTTTTCATATGTCTCTTGGCCATCTGTATGTCCACTTTGGAGAAATGTCTATTTAGGTCTTTTGCCCATTTTTTAATTGGATTATCTTCCTTTTGTTAATTTGTATGAGTTCACTATATATTTTGAAAAGTAACCCTTTGTCAGATGTATCATTGGAAAATATGTTCTCACACAGTGGGCTCTCTTTTCACCTTGTTGACAGTTTCTTTTGCTGTGCAAAAGCTTTTCAATTTGATGTAGTCCCATTTCTTTATTTTCTCCTTAGTTTCCTTTGCCGTAGGACAGTGTTTGGCAAACTCAATCAACAGAGCCAAATATCAACAGTACAACAATTGAAATTTCTTTTGAGAGCCAAATTTTTTAAACTTAAACTTATTCTAATTCCACTTCTTCAAAATAGACTCACCCAGACCATGGTATTTTGTGGAAGAGCCACACTCAAGGGGCCAACGAGCTACATGTGTTTGTGAGCCGCAGTTTGCCAATCATCGCCCTAGGAGATGTATCTGTAAACACATTGCCATAAGAAATGTCTGAGATTAGGCTGCCCATGCTTTCTTCTAAAATATTTATGGTTTCATGACTTACATTTAAGTCTTTTATTTATTTTGAGTCTATTATTGTGTATGGTGTAAGTTGGTGGTCTAGTTTCTTTCTTTCTTTTCCTTTTTTTTCTTTTTTCTTCTTTTTTTTCATGTACTTGTCCAATTTTCCCAACAACATTTATTGAAAAGACTTTTTACTCCATTGTGTGCTCTTGCCTCCTTTGTCAAATATCAATTGAGCATAATGGCTTGGTTCGATCACTAGGTTCTCTTTTCTGTTCCATTGATCTATATGCCCGTTCTTGTGCCAGTAGCAAGCTCTTTTGATTATGGTGCCTTTGTATTATAACTTGATATCTGGTATTGTGATTCCTCCAACTTTCTCAAGATTGCTGTGGCTATTTAGGGTCTTTTTTGGTTTCATATAAAGACAATGGAATACTACAGAGCTATAAAAAGAAGCTCACTGAGAACATATCTGCAACAGCATGAATGAACCTGGACACTATTATGCTAAGAGTAATAAGCCAGTCAGAGAAAGATAAGTATCACATGATCTCTTCATATGTGGAATCTAATGAACAAAATAGACTGATGAACAAAATAGATCCAGAGACATGGAAGCATGGAACTGTCGAAACTCAGTGGGAGGGTGGGAAAGGTGGGTGGGTGGGTGGGAAAAGATCAACCAAAGAACTTGTATGCATATATGCATAGCCCATGGGCACAGACAATAAGGTAATGAAAGCCTGGGGTGGACTAGAAGAGGTTAATGGAGGAAAAAAGGGGACATATGTAATACTTTCAACAATAAAAATTTTAAAAAATAAAAGTGATAAAATGGGGATCAATGTTAACTCTTAATACCTATGATAAAAATAATGGAGTGATTAATTAATGTGTATCTACTCAGCTCAGAAACTTCATGAATATTATGTCACTTCATCCTCATAGGAACCCCATGAGACATGTATCTTAACCTTTATCTTATAGATGATGTGATCAGCTCAGCTGCCATAACAAAATACCACATACTGTGTGCCTTAAGCACTCCTGAGAAAGAAGAATAAAGTAGGTGGGATCTCAATACCAGATTTCTTTTTTTTTTAATATATTTTATTGATTTTTCACAGAGAGGAAGGGAGAGGGATAGAAAGTCAGAAACATCGATGAGAGAGAGAGACATCGATCAGCCGCTTCCTGCATGCCCCACACTGGAGATGTGCCCGCAAGCAAGGTACATGCCCCCGACCGGAATCGAACCTGGGTCCTTTCAGTCCCGCAGGCCGACGCTCTATCCACTGAGCCAAACTGGTCTCGGCTCAATACAAGATTTCAAGCTATATTACAAAGCCACTGTTCTCAAAACAGCCTGGTACTGGCACAATAACAGACATAGACCAATGGAATATAATAGAGAATCCAGATATCTACCCAAACCACTATGCTCAATTAATATTTGACAAAGGAGGCATGAACATACAATGGAGTCAAGACAGCCTCTTCAATAAATGGTGTTGGGAAAATTGGACAGATACATGCAACTTACACCATATACAAAAATAAACTCCAAATGGATACAGGACTTAAACATAAGACGGAAAACCATAAAAATACTAGAGGAATCCACAGGCAGCACAATCTCAGACATATGCCGAAAGAACTTCTTCACTGATACTGCTCCAAGGGCAATGGAAGCTAAAGAAAAAATAAACAAATGGGACTACATCAAAATAAAAAGCTTTTGCACAGCAAAGGAAACCATCAACAACAGAAATTTATTTTCCCACAGTTCTGGAAGCGAAAAGTCCAAGATAAAGGTGCCATCAGGCGCTTGGTGCAACCTCTTTTCTTGATTTATAGACAGCTACCTACTGATTGTCCTCAGATGAAGGTGAGTGAAAGAAGAGAGAGATCTGGAGTTTACTCTTCTTCTGATAAAGAGATTAGCCCTATCGTATTAAGACCCTACCCTTTTGACCTTATTTAACTCTACCTCCTTAAAGGCCCAATTTTCAAATACAGTCACCTTGGGAATTAGAGCATCAACATATGATTTTTGCAGACACAATTTAGCCTCTACCATTTGAGAAACTCAAGATTCACTCTCCACACTTCCCCCACCCTGCCATAGCCTGCAAGGCTGACCTCTGGGAACTGCATCATCTCACCTCCCTCTGGCTTAGCGTGGAGTCCAGCCATTGGGAGGCAATAACAGGTGACTAGAAGGTGAGATGTTGGACTATTTGTACCCTGGCTCCCATCCTGCCACACCATCAGCTTAATGGTGGTCACAGTTCCTAATTGGTGATCCCTCTCCTACACCTGCAGCTCTTGCCAACATCTCCTGACCATTCCTTCCCCTGTTTCTCTAGGCCCAGAGTGGTAACAGCTTCACATGCTGTAATTCCAGGGCACTTGACTATCCCCATGTGCTTTGTTATCCCAGCACACACATTTTTAAAGAGTGCCTTCATTAAACTCTTCAATCGCCCCTTTTTAATGTGCCATCTGTTTCCTACCAGATGTTAATACAGTAAGTTACCCAGGAGCAAAAAAAGGATTCTGAAATGGATCACATATTTGAAGAGAACACAACCTCTTTTCCAGACATGAGTTGCATCACAATCATTCAGATTATTCCTGGTAGTGGCAAGGGATGAAGCATAAATCCAGAGAAAGGAGCTGGGAGATAGTATTATTCTTTGTCTCTTTGTCTGTATTATAGCCTTTATTTTGAGGTCCTTATTATAGACTCTTTTAAGGTCTATTTTGCCTGATATATAATTGGTACTCCAGCTTTTGTAGTTTCCATTTGTATGAAATACAATGGTACCTCGAGATACGAGTTTAATTCGTTCCAAACCTTGCTAGTATATCAAGTTGCTCATATCTCAAAGCAAATTTCCCCATTGAAATCAATTGAAATGCCATTAATCCATTCCAGCCCCCAAAATGCCACCCCCGTTGTTCTTGTTATGTATTTTTGAATAAGAAAAATGTATTTATAAATGACAAATATTGTATAAAAACATAATAAAAGAGAATGTCAAGGAATACACTGGTTTTATAAAGTGTATTTACCTACTCATTACACTCTTAATGCCACACTTTATCCCTAAACTGAATGTAACTTAACTAATCTTCACTGAACTTAATTGCTACTGGTCTTTGCATTTTTGGCCGATTTAAAAAAAAAAAATGTGTCCAACAAGGTTTGCCTCTTCCTCCCTTTCAGAATGTTTCTGAAATGGGTGAGGCAAGTTTCATTGAACAGCTCCAATGCATGATCAATAGCAACTTTTTCTGGGTGTTTCTTTTCCACGAAGTGTAACACCCTCTCCCACATTCCTAAGATCTCCTTTATCTCACTTGTAGAGATCTCCTCCACCTCTGGCTCCTCCTCAAAACCAATTTCTTGGAGAACCTCCGCAAGTTGCTGAGACTGCAACTCTTGTAACTCCTCCGTGGTGAGTTCCAGAGAGTGATCCTTGACAAGCTCATTTGTTAAGCCCGGAACGCAAGCCGCACTTACAGAGCACCAAGAGACGATCTCATGCAAAAACAAAGGGGTTTATTCAGACCAGCATGCTGGGGCTCACAACATACTCTGAAAGCAGAGCAGAGGCTGAGAGCCCCGGGCCTTTGTTAGGGCCTTTGTTACATGACCGTTTTATACTGGGGGTCAGGGGGTGGAGAGCTGTTTGAATTACTGAGTTGGCCTATCCTGATAGGCCAGGTAGGGGAGTTGGCCCATCCTGATAGGCCAGGTAGGGGCCAGGGTCTGCTTACGCAGGTGTTTTGCCTTATTAGGTTATCTCCCGGCACATTCTTGCTGGATTACCTAATG
>PVJN01045499.1:0-16861 GCA_004026805.1 Lasiurus borealis
CGTCTCCGTACCTCAGCTTTTTGCAGTTCCTCTGGGTGTCTGCGAGCCCCTCTCTTTCCTTCTAGCTGTAGAACTTCCACTCCGCCAGCTTTCCTGTGGTTCTGGATGATGTCTGTTCTGTCTTTTAGTTGTAGTTTTGAAATTGTTGTGCGAGGCAGCAGTGTAGGTGTTTACCTATGCCGCCATCTTGGCTCCTCCACCCGCTGCTCTTTTTTTTTTAATATATTTTATTGACTTTTTACAGAGAGGAAGGGAGAGGGATAGCTAGAAACATCGATGAGAGAGAGAGATGTGGGATGTGTCGGCAACCAAGGTACATGCCCTTGACTGGAATCGAATTTGGGACCTCTCAGTCCGCAGGCCGGCGCTCTATTCACTGAGCTAAACCAGTTTCAGCTCTCTTGCTGCTTTTAATACTCTCTCTTTGTCTTTTGCTCTTGGCATTTTAATTATGATGTGCCTTGGTGTTGTCCTCTTTGGATTCCTTTTGTTTGGGTTTCTGTGCGCTTCCTGGACTTGTAAGTCTATTTCTTTCACCAGGTGGGGGAAGTTTTCAGTTATTATTTCTTCAAATAGGTTTTCAGTATCTTGCTCTCTCTCTCTTCTTCTGGCACCCCCACAATTCTGATGTTGGTACACTTGAAGTTGTCCCAGAGGCTCCTTACACTATCTTCACATTTTTAGATTCTTTTTTCTTTTTTTCTTTTCCAGTTGTGTGTTTTCTGCTTCTTTGTATTTCAGATCTTTAACTTGATTCTTTCCTTTCTCTACTCTGCTGTTAGATCTCTATAATATTTTTATTTCAGTCAATGTATGTTTAATTTCTAGTTGATCCTTTTTCATCTATTGGGTCTTGCCAAATTTATCCATCTTTTCTAGGAAATTATTGAAAAACCTTATAACTGTGATTTTGAACTCTATATCCAGTCATTTGTCTTCCTCCATTTCTTTAGTTTGTGATCTGTTTCTTTCTTTCTGCATTTTTTCACTACTTCCTTGAGTTGGTATAGTAGCTTTGTATGTTAGGTGTCCTATATGGCCCAGTAGCTCCGCCTCCCCAGTTACCTGAGGTGGACTCTCTTGGTGCACCCCTTTGTGGACTCTGTACAGCCTTGTTGTAGTTAAGTGTTGATTGTTGGTATCACTGGGGGGAATTGATCCCCAAGCCAATTGGTTGTGAAGATCAGCTGTGTCAATGCTGGGAGAACTTTTGTGCTGGACTCCGCCTTAAGACTTGCAAGATTGCAAAAGTCTCTGTGTCCAGCTTGGATGGGGCAGTCTCGGGGCTAAACAGAGAGCCTTGGCTTCCCCTCCGCTCTTCCTTACGTGGCCCCTGGGTCTCAGTGTCCCTCAGTAATCACTGCAGTCCTCTCTGCACACACTTGTGTGCCTCCAGACCTCTGCCTTTCGCGGCTCCCCTGAGTGTTCGTGCACTCTGGGAACCCAGGGTCTTGCCAGAAACTGGGGTTCAATGCAGTCAGAACTGTATTTCAGCCCAGTTGGAAGGTTCTGTCTTCTTCCTGCTAGAGAAAGCCAGCAGCACAATCAGTAGTCAGTCCTCTCTGCGCCCACTTGCACACGCAGCTCCAGACCTCTGCCTTTCACAGCTCCCTTAAGTTTCCTTGCACTTCTCCCTTTTCACGACAGTCCAGACTCCCCCCATATAAATTTCACCTGGAACCGAGGTTCCATGCAGTCGGAACTGGGGTTCATTGCAGTCGGGAGTTTCCATCTCCCTCCTACTGGAGGAAGCCAGCCAGGCCCTCTGTCCTCTCCACGCGCATCTCTGTATCTCAGCTTTACAACTCCTCTGCGTCTCCGTGAGCCCCTCTCTTTGCTTCTAGTTGTAGAATTTCCACTCAGCCAGCTTTCCTGTGGTACTGGATGATGTCCATTCTGTCTTTTAGTTGTAGTTTTGAAATTGTTGTTCGAGCCAGCAACCTAGGTGTTCACATATGCCACCATCTTGGTTTCTCTTTGGTGACAGAATTTTAGTATAATTATACTTCACATCTATAGATTATGCATTTTAAGACATTTTTATTTTAAAAGTCTATAGAATTTATCAGATTGCCAAAGGAGTTGTGTATGGCACAGAAAAGGTAAATACTGCTTCAGTTCAAAAGTCTTGATTGGTATATCTTTTTAACTTTTCATTATGGAATATTTTACACATATGTAAAAATATAAATAATAGTACAGTGAACCTCTCTCTTTCCATATCTACCATCGATATTTAACAGTTAATTTGTGGTCTCGTCTCCTGTTTCCTACTATCTTGGGTTATTAAAGCAAATCCCAGATGTCTTAGATTATAATTACTGCCCACATAGTAACTTTACTCAGAATCCACCTATACCTACCCATAGGAAATCTCCAAGGCACTACCTGCCCACCCCCCTGGGGGAATAAACTCTCCCTTATTTTTACCTGAACATAGTTTCTCTTTATCAGCAAATCTGCCTTCAATTAATCTACGTCTGCATTAGGATCAAGTCTCACATTTCCTTTCAAGTACTTGAATTTGGTTAAGGCTTTGCTGGTTTTTGAGGTGCACGCATATGTTTTTTAGTTTTTCATGTTAGTTTACAATCACTTTTAGGTAATTTTGTTAATGGGACAAGTTCTTCCTATGATATGTGCTGGTTATATTATTATTTGTAAACACTTGATGGCAGTAATCTTAGAAATGGCATTGATCAATGTTTGTTTTCCACATTCAGATGTTTCAACAGTATCCGAGGATGGCATATCCTCCTCTTCATGGTCCCATGAGGTTTCCACCTTCTTTATCTGAAGCAAACAAGTAAGATTACTAAATGACTAAAGTCCACAAGATACATACGTATATATGTTCATTAAGATTTTCTGGTGGTTGAGTGGATTGTGATGATTGATTCATTTTTCTGTTCTCAAAGTACAATGGCTATACTTGGCTAGCTTTTATACAACAAAATTATCTTACATAAAATTCTGAAAACTGACAATTATGGCCCTAAAAATCAATGACACTTGTTTATTATCCTTTCTTCTATAATGTTAAGGACTCCCCATTCTCTTTTTGCTTAATGCTCAGCATCCTTCTAAATGATGGTTTTTGTTAAAATTCTGTATTTTGAGATTAGTATTAGCCATATTATCCTTTAACATATATATCTTTTAATTTAAACCTTTGACAATTAAAAAACCTTGTCTTCTCTTAAAGACTTGCATAAAAATTATGTATTATCCTAAATTTATATGTTAATATTATAATTTCGTCATACACATGCATTATATTTTGTATATCGTATATAAAATATCGTTGAACTGAAATGAACTAAATTCCAGTCTTTTAATTCAGAATTATTAAGACGTTGTATTCTTTTCTCCTTATAACCTCTCATTCATTAGAGGCCTTCGAGGAAGAGGCCCACCTCCTTCATGGGCCTCCGAGCCTGAACGCCCCTCCATCCTTAGTGCATCAGAACTGAAGGAACTTGATAAATTTGATAATTTAGATGCTGAAGCAGATGAAGGTTGGGCAGGTAAGGGGCAAAATTACTTAAGCTTTTAAAAATTTTTGATCCTTCTGAGCAGTCCTGAGTTTTTCTTTTTTTAATAGGTGCCCAGATGGAGGTAGATTATACAGAACAGCTGAACTTCAGTGATGATGATGAGCAAGGAAGTAATAGTCCTAAAGAAAACAACAGGTAAGTTGTTGTGATATCTTTTACAATGAATAGTAAGAGTCTATTGGCATGATAAGCCTTAAATTTGAGAGGCTACATTATTGATAAGCATTTGTTCTTTATTTATAGAATTTCTATACTCCATTCCAAGGACTTTTATTGAGTGGAGGTGTTATTAATGAGCCAATCTAAAAAGTACAGCTAATCAATAAATTAAAGTTTTACCTTTCTAAAGAAAGTGCATATTTTAACAAAGATGTTTAGATAACTGCCATCTAAACATCTTTTTTAATCCTCATCTGAGCATGTGTGTATGGTTTTGAGAAGGAGGGAGAAACATCAATCACTTGCCTCCTATACACACTCCAACTGGGGATGGAACCCACAACCTTTTGTTGTACTGGATGACATTCTGATCAACTGAGCGATTCAGCCAGAACTAATTGGAAATATTTTGAGAGACAACATAAAAGACCATTTAAAAATTATTATTTGCTTGACCTGATCTCTACAAAATTGGAGAAAATTTACTTGGGTTGCTACATCAAGTCTGATTTTTTTAAGCTTTAACAAGCAGCGTCTTAGAAAAAATGGGAGCTTTCTTTTTTCTTTTTTATGGAATATAGGGGCCTCAGCATCAGGAATATTTAGGTTATATGGCATAGCAATTAGACTTTTAAAATACATAGAAGCGTGCTTACATGCATACAGTGGTGTAGTTTTTTCACTGCTATTCTGGGATCAATTGTGAGATGCTGTGATTTGTTGTGGGTGTTTTTCTATCAAGTCAAAATAAATTAGAATACAGTTATTAAGTATCTGTAATATTACTAAGTGGCATTTAGTTGGGACTTTAGGTGAGGATGATGGAAAATGATGGGATTCTCTTCCTTTGCCAAATTATGTTGGGTGTGTGTGTGTGTTTTATTCTTCACCCAAGGATATTTTTCCATTGATTTTTAGAGAGAGGGAAAGACAGAGAGAAGCATAGATGTGAGAAAAACACATAGATCGGTTGCCTCCTGCACGAACCCTGACTAAGCTCCGGGCCTAGGTCAGGGAGGAGCCTGCAATCAAGTTCTGTGCCCTTGACTAGAATCAAACCCAGGACTCTTTGGTCTGCAGGTCAACGCTCTATCCATTGAACCAAATTTAGCTAGGGCTGTGAACATCTGTTTTTGACAACACTGTACTTTATATCTGTGGTGATGACCTGGCCAAGCCCAGTCCCCACTACCGTATATGTATATATAGTGGTGCTAATATGTTTATATGTTGAATAAACAAATTAGCACCACTGCATCACAAAACCATCTCTTTCATAGATTTTTTTCCCTTGAAACCGTCTGAAAATATCCTTTTTACATAAAGAAAATGCATTTACTTATGGTAAAGTCTGTCCACCTCACTTTTTTATTGTTATTTTTTTTTTATTCTTCAGTGAGGATCAAGGTTCCAAAGCCTCTGAAAACACTGAGACTCGAAAAGAAGCAGATGAGGTGTGCAACACTAAATCATCACCTCAGCTACCTGCCCAGCCATCAGTAGCAAAAGTTCCTTATGGGAAAGGACCGCCATTTAATCAGGTTTGTTGGGCTCAAGGAAATCTTTGTCACTGCAGACACTATGGATGAATCAACCTTATTAATCAGAGTTGGACAAAGACATAGAAAACAGAAACTATAGATTTTTTCTTGAATAACACTAGATCTAAATCTTAATTTTATTGCATGTAACAGGAACTGTAAATGCAGTAATGAATTATGTAGAAACTAAACTTTTTTTTTTTTTACAATTCTGTCATATCGAAGTAGAGGAATAAATTGTTTTGCCAGACTACCATTGCTGGAGGGCTTTATGGTTCACTGAATACTTTATACATCCTAGTCCGTAGTCATCTGTGAAATTGTACCCTGAGTAGGGAGGTCACACACAGGGACTAGAAAGATCTGTTAACTCAGCTATTTTGAAAAACATTATTAAAGAAGAGAAGTAAGTATTGGGCAACAGATACACTTGATCCTACTTCACAGTAGCAAGAGCTTCATTGAGAACTAGGAATAAAAAAGTGCTGCCTTCCTGAGAGTCCACTTAACACTCTATATATTAGTTGAAGTCATGCAAACAGATGGAGGAACCTGTCCCTTCCAGGCACAAAAGTGGGTAGCTAGCAGTCTCTATGAAAACAAGAAAACCAACAAACTTCAGTTACAGCACATTGTGATAAACTGTTGCAAGAGAGACCGCACATAGGGAATTCCTAGAGAATACTATGGAAAAGCCTTTACAAAAGACTTGGCACTTGAAGCAAGAATTAGCCAGTGAACACAGGAAAGAGAACAATTCCTACCAGTGAGAGCAAGAGTTAAGAGCTATGTAGGAACCAGTTAGTTGTATGCTATAAAAGGAGGTTTAAATTTTATTCTTAAAGCACTGGTTAGTCATTGGAGAATAAATTTGGAAACTCTGAAAAGGAATTATTCAAGTATTCTGTGTTCTAAAATCCATCTTTTGTGTTACTTTTAATCTACTGGCATAATGGGAAATGATAATTCCTTTGTGAAAGAAGAGAAATATACACACACACACAAAGGGTCTGGTACACAAATTTGTGCACCAGTGGCCTGCAGAATCGAGCCAAAACTGGCTCTCCAACATCCCCCAGGGGCCTCGGATTGCGAGTGGGCTCAGGCTGGGCTGAGGGACCCCACTGGCGCACAGTCAGGGCTGGGGAGGGATGCCGGAGGTGGACTAGCTGTGGAGGGACTGCCGGAGGATTCCAGGGTGTGTCTGGCCTATCTCACTCAGTTCTGATCTGCCGAACCCCAGCAGCAAGCTAACCTACTGGTTGGAATGTCTGCTCCCTCATAGCAAGAGGTTGAGCTGCCTTAGCATATCATTAGCATATTATGCTTCGCTTGTTTGGATGGGCGACTAGACACTTAGCACATTAGGCTTTTATTATATAGGATATTTTTTATTGTTTAAAGTATTATATATGTCTCCTTTTCCCCCCAATTGACACACACCTCTTCCCCTTCTCACCCTCCACCCCATACAGTCCCAGTCCTGAGGCAAGCCCCAGTGTCTGTGTCTATTGGTTTCCTCATAGGCATGCATACAGGTCCTTTGGTTGATCTCTAAACCCCCCTCCCTCCCCTGCCTCTTATCTCTGGATCTATTTTTGTTCATTAGTTTATGTTGATCATTATATCCTACATATGAGTGAGATCATATATTTGTCTTTCTCTGACTGACTTATTTTGCGGATATAGTCCTAGAAGTGGGATTACTGGGTCAAATGGTAGTTCTATTTTTGAAGAAACTCCATATTGTCTTCCACAGTGGCTGCACCAGTCTACATTCCCACAAGCAATGCACGAGGGTTCCTTTTTTTCCACATCCTCCCCAGTACTTATTGTTTATTGATTTGTTGATGATAGCCATTCTGACAGATGTGAGATGGTACCTCATTGTTGTTTTGATTTGCATCTCTCAGATGATTAGTGACTTTAAGCATATTTTCATATTTCTCTCGGCCTTCTGTATGTCCTACGGAAAGTATCTAAGTATTTTGCCCATTTTTTTGATTGGGTTGTTTATCTTCTTTTTGTTAAGTTGTATGAGTTCTCTGTAAATGGTGGAATTAAATCTTTAACTGAAACATCATTGGCAAATATGTCTCCCATGCAGAGGGCTTTCTTGTTTTTTTTTTATTGATGGTTTCTTTTGCTGTGCAGAAGCTTTTTATTTTGAGGTAGTTCCATTTGTTTCTTTTCTCCATAATTTCCATTGCCCTAGGAGCTATATCAGTAAAGATATTGCGATGACAGTCTTGATATTTTGCTGCCGAGAAATATTTTATAGACATTTTTTTGATACCTAAATTTTTTCTGTGTTTGTGACAATGATGTATATATTAGCAAGTGAATATCCATATATTGTATCTGGTTGCAACATGTTTTAGATGTGTGTTGTTGTTTTTCTTTATGTAAATCTCAGTTTTAGTTTGCTGATAGAGAGAAAATCCAGAAAAAGTATTGGGCTTACATAAATAAAAATTTTAAATTAGAGGCATATTTCTAAGCAACCAAATTATCTGGGCTAGAATTCCAGACTTGATACACTAAAATTCTACTTTTTTGCCAAGTTCTTTTGAGATTCTAACCTTATTGAAATCACAGAGTAATTCTATAGAATGTAAAGTTACCTTACAGTTTTATTGAAAACGAGGAAAGGGTAATGATGGTTTACTTTTTGCAATCTTGTGGTCTCAGTGAAAAAAAAAATATATATATAGTCAAATATTTCCAGTCGATACCTTTCTCTAATTATTTTGTAACAATCCATAGGAACGTGGACCATCTTCTCACCTGCCACCACCCCCAAAGTTGCTTGCACAGCAGGTAAATTTTAACTACATGCTGGCTTATGGTCTATATCAGTGGTCGGCAAACTTCCTCGCAAGCTGCGGTTTGCCACTCTGTTGACTGAGTTTGCCGATCACTGATTTATATGTATTTGACTTTGTTTTCAGGAAAGATTCTGCGTATGTGTTTTATTTATAACTTTTACCAACTTTCTTTTCTACCTTTTCATCCCTTCCCTCTTTGTTCTCAGATGATGAGCAAACTCCTCATCTCACTAGGAAAACAAGAAACACCCACTTTCCCCATTTTACTGCTCTTCCTATTCTGACTGCCGTCCTGTTGCCCTTACCTCTTTTCCTTGTTCTCTCGATCCCATCTTCTATAATTTGCCAGTAATATTACCTCTCAAAACATCTTTTAAACCAGGCCTAGTTTAACTCCTACCAACCCTTAATCCCCCTTGGGTTTCGACTCTATTTCTCTGCTCTGCTTCATGGCAAAATCATTTCAGTGAGTTATTTATGCTTGTCTTCACTGTCTCATTAACATCTCCCACTATACCTTTGAAACTATTATTATCAAGGTCAATAATTACTTCATTTTGCCAAATTCAGATTCTTCTTTTTACTTAATTTCAGCAGCAGTTTACATAGTTAATCTCTGTCCTTCTTAAAACTTTTTTTTTTTTTACTTGTTTTTGAGGCATTATATTATTTTCTTTGCTTTCTTCAATTTGTATTTCTTCTTGGCCTCCTGTTCTGGACTTTTGAGTGTTGGAGGGCTCAGGGCTATGTTCTCATGTCCTATTAGACATCTGGTGATACTACTAACAATTAAAAAATATATTATAACTCAATAAGACCCAAGAAAATGATTTGAACGTTCACTTCACAAAATAAGGTATACAGGTGGCCACCAAGCACATAAAAAGATGCTCAATATCTTTAGTTACCGGGGAAATGCAAATTAAAACCACAACACATCCCACATTAAAAAGGCTGATGACACCAAATGTTGGTGAGGATTAGAGCAGCTGGCGCCCTCATTCATTACTGGTGGGGCTGTGAAACCTTATAATCCCTTTGGATGATAAGTAATTTTGGGCAATTTCTTATGAAGTGACACATATATACTTACATATGACTCAGCAATTCTATCTCTAGATGTTTATCCAGAGAAATGAAGACATACATTTACACAAAGTTATCAGCATAAATGATGATAGCTATTTTATTCATAGTTTAAAAACTAAAAGTAATCCACAAGTCCATGCACAGATAAAACCATGTGCCTAAGAAGGAGTACTATCCTACCCAGCAGTGGAATGGAGCAAACTTGATGTACACAGTGATCTCAGCCTGTCACCCTGAGCATAAGAAGCCAGGCACAAAAGAGAATATGACTTGAAATCCTAGAAAAGGCAAAACTACCCTTTCTTGCCAGCGTGGATCACAGGCTGGCTGGGGGCAGGGTGTGGACAGAGGAGTGGTCAGAGGCTCCATGTCTTAATCGGGCAGTAGTGTTCAGGCATGTGTATTACATTTTATGTAAATTATACTTCAATGACGTTGCTTTTTTAAAAAAAATTGCTTGTTCTGAGTTTATTGTGTACATTAGGTACTTTTATATAATTGCTTTGTTTATGCAGTTTGTCTTTGAGCTACAGATAAAGTAAACAGCACAGGGGAATGTAAATGGTTTGCCTAAGACAGCACTATTAGTAATTTATAGTCTTGTCTTCCTGGAGTTTTGTTTTGTTTTTTCATATTCAGCCCAGTGTCTTCACCAGACCATTATTTTTTAGGATTCTGAGTAGATATATGGCTTTTTAGGTTTCTTCATCCTAGTAGCTTATTAAAATCAGTATTTTTAAAACAAAAAAATTTTAAGTTCCTTAATATTTCAACCCTTTTTATTTTGCTAGTCTATGTAGTCGCTGGCAGTGATTTTAGACTTTATAGTACTTGTTTTAAGAACACATTAAATGAAAATTAAGTTATTAAAACTCAGCCTCCAACTCATTGATCCTTCTTTGATCCATTTTGGACTCTAAATGGACCTTTCTGGATTTCTCATTTTGGAGCTGGCACTCTTTCCACTCCTTCTGGGGCCAGTTTCTAGGGACTCCTTCTGTGGAGTGGCAGTGCTCTTTCCCACTTAGCGTCTTCGGCTATCCGCCCTTTCCTTTAGCACTGCTGTCTTCTCAGGGCTCACCTCGTGCCATCATGCATTTTTCTGGATTTTTTCTCCCTCTTTAGGTTTCCATCTTTGGCAGTTGCTGTTAAAACACACATGCTAAATTTCCTTTTTCTCTAAATTTAGATTCTGAATGTCATGTTGTGACCGCTTCATTTAATAAATACTGAGTGAGCCTCATGTCCAGATAATACATAGGCACATACTCAGTAAATATTAGATGATTGACTTAATTATTTTGGAAAATTAATCTAGATTTAATGTTTTCCCCATGTTGTTACTTGTTTGCACTTTAATGTTGTATGTATATCGGGAAAATTTCTGACATTTTGTGGAGTTTTTTCTTTCCTCTCTATGCCTATTTATATCCCCCGTTTGTCAGAAATAGATTTATTTCATCTCATCGTATAATTTCTCTGAATGTTTCAGCATCCTCCTCCGGACCGACAAGCAGTACCTGGAAGACCAGGCCCTTTCCCCCCCAAGCAGCAAGTACCCGATGAAGATGAAATATGGAAGCAAAGAAGAAGGCAGCAGTCAGAACTCTCTGCAGCTGTGGAACGCGCTCGTAAACGACGTGAAGAGGAAGAGCGGAGAATGGAAGAACAGAGGAAGGCAGCTTGTGCCGAGAAACTGAAACGATTAAATGAGAAGCTGGGCATCGTGGACAAGCAGCCATCTCCAGAGGAAATTAGAGAAAGGGAGCGAGAAAAAGAACGGGAGCGGGAGAAAGAACTTGAAAAAGAACAAGAACGGGAGAAGGAGAAGGAAAGGGAAAGGGAAAGAGAAAGGCAACAGGAGAAGCAGAGAGAACTAGAGAGAGAGCAGGAAAAACAAAGAGAAATGGAGAAGGAAAAAAAGCCAGAAAAAGAGAAAGAACCAGAACGGCCGCAGGAAAAGGAAAGAGACCTAGAACTGCAGAAGCCGAAAGAGCAGGAAAAGGAATGGGAGTTGGAGAAGAAAGAAAAGGAGATAGTGGAGGAAAAAATGGAACACAAAGAACCTGCTTTAGAAACTATGGTAGAAAAACCAGAAAGTGAGAACTGTAATAAAGGTATAATAGCCTTATTTGTTCTTATATACGCTTTATAAAATAATTGACGTTGCTGATATTTTTATATTTTAATGTGTGTAATCTGAATTTAGAAATCTAAAATATAATTTCATGTGTAATTTAAAAAACATCAAGTTTGTGGGGGTTTTTGGGGTAGAGAAATTAACTTTTATTGGATGCTTTAATATTTTCCCTAATTTTTTTCTTGTGGTTAAATACATGCGACATAAAAGTTAGCATCTTCAACCATGTATAGTTTAGTGGTATTAATACATTCATAATGCCGTGCAACCATCATCACCATCCATCTTCCAAACTCTTCATCTTACAAAACGGAAACTCTGTACCCAGTAACAATAGCTCCCCTATTTCCCTCTCCACAGCCTTTGTGACTGGCTTATTTCACTTGGCATACCAACTTCAAGCTTATTCCATAGTATAGCATATTACAAGAATTTCCCTTTTTTTTTTAAAGCTTAGTCATCCACTGTATGTATATTCCACATTTTGCTTACATGCTCATCTGCTGGTGAGCGCTTGGATTGTTTCCATTTTAATGTATCTATTTTGAATAATGCTGCTGTGAATGAGAGTGTACAGGAATCTCTGAGACCCTGCTTTTTATTTCTTTATAGTCCCTTGATTTTAAAAAATTCACTGTTTTATTTTAAAGGCTGTTTGTGTTTTCACATACATTCTTGGGAACTACAAGTAAATATTGATAGTAACATTAATATTTATTAAGCCATGGAAGATAGGAGGAGATATTTTAAAAGTTTTACTATCACAGAAAATCTTACAGATTTTTATATAATGAAGAATTTGGACCTGTGATTTCAGTATTAATAAGAATCCATCTTTGAGGAAATTAAAGGTTTTATTAATCTAATGTTACCTCATTGATGGCTATCAATATTAGAACGTAAAACAGTGTTTTGGAGTATTGGGTATGATTTTGTCTTCCTTATCTTTTTAAATATGTCTAATAATTTCACTTGAGCACAAACATGTATTTTGTAAATGTTATAGAAAAATTACCATTTTTTATGTTTTCTTTGGGCAGAGGATGACCCGGTTTTCACTAGACAAGACAGCAATCGCAGTGAAAAAGAGACCACACAAGTGGCGCATGAAACAGAACCAGAATCAGCGTCTCAACCCCGGCCTGCTGTTTTATCTGGTTATTTTAAACAGTTTCAGAAGTCTTTGCCACCACGATTCCAGCGGCAGCAGGTAAATAATAAAAACATTTCATCTTGTACAATTGAAAAAGTTTATTCAATAGTCTGAGAAATAATTTGACATAAAACCTCTGATACATAAAGCACAGTGGTTTTCCTAAAATTCTTTCCCATTTTAAGAATAGTTCGTTAATAGGGGTTTTACCTTGAACTTCTGTCATTCCTTTTTCCTCTGCCTCCTTCATAGACACTACCTCCCTTTTTAGGAATGGTTTCTGCTGTATAATAAATGAGTGATTAGTTGCTTAGGTCAAGATTCCATAACATGTTCTTTTGTTTTGCCATCTCTTGTTATTAAATGTCTTTTAATTCTTTTTCTAGAATTATTCCAAATGTCCTGTTATTTCTGGTTTGATTGGTCATACTAATGTTTCACATGGAACTAGAATCTCAAGCTGTGGGACTCTGCTATTTCAGGAACAGATGAAGCAGCAGCAGTGGCAGCAGCAGCAGCAGCAAGGAGTCCTTCCCCAGGCAGTCCCTTCACAGCCCTCTGGGGCTGCTGTCCCTCCTCCACCACACCGACCTCTGTACCAGCCCATGCAACCCCACCCTCAGCACTTGGCTTCCATGGGCTTTGATCCAAGATGGCTCATGATGCAGTCGTACATGGATCCTCGAATGATGTCAGGTAGACCTGCTATGGATATTCCTCCCATTCATCCTGGTGAGTTCAAATCCCCATTGTTGCATGGCTCACTTGTAGTTATGCAGGTTCAAAGTTTCTCATTTCAGAGTTTTTCATTTTTTTCTTCCACTTTTAGTCTTAATTCCTTGAAAAACTTTAAAGGACTGCTGGATTTTTTAATCATAAAAGTAAACAATTTGTTTTTAGCACAGAGTAGTTAAATGCCAAGCACTAATAAGACCAAATTGCTATAGTTATTTTCTGTTTGTAAATGTTAAAGTTTTTAAGCTGGAAAATTAGTTTCATTAAATATATCTATTTGCTACATTGTTTCCTTCTTTTGTTGTGTTTTTGAATTTTTCTATATATTATATATTCCAGCTTAGTTTTTTCCTAACATTTGTTTCTTTGTAATTTAGCTAAAAACAAAAGAATTAGCAGTCTTTCATGGAATCTATTGAAATAAATCCAGAAAGCCTATTATCAAACTATTGAGGAAAACTTAAAAGTAATCAAAACATGATCAAGAAATCCTGTTGTGATATTGAAATTTGACAGTTTAAAATGCATAATTTATAGCATATTGATCAACTAAGATTACTAGATTGTTTTCTATAGAAAATGTTTTGTCTGAAGTTTTCACTATTAGTGTGATTCTCCTTATGTTTTAATATGAATAGTAACTCTATGGGCAGTTATCTGATTATATTTTCTTTCCTGTAAGGTAAAATAGGCTGCTATTGTGGTTTTGCTTGCTTTGTTTCCTCAGTTCTTTTTTTTGTTTGTTTGTTTATTTTTTTATTTTGTTTAAAATATATTTTATTGATTTCTTAAAGAGAGGAAGGGAGAGGGATAGAGAGTTAGAAACATCAATGAGAGAGAGACATCATTCAGCTGCCTCCTACACAACCAACTACTGGGGACGTGCCCGAAACCAAGATACCATGCCCTTGACCGGAATCAAACCCGAGACCTTTAAGTCCACAGGCAGACGCTCTATCCACTGAGCCAAACCGGTTTCGGCTGTTTCCTCAGTTCTTAAATCTGTTTATTTAATAGCAGCTATAAAAACCTCACTTAAGGAAAAACATAATTGCCAGTAATCATTTGTTGAGTTCATTAATTTTATGGCAAAAATAGTTGTTTAACTTGGGTGTATCAAGAATACCAAATAGCAATTAATAACTTCGATTCTATGTCTCATAATGCTTTTGTTTATTTCATTTCTCTCCCTCTCACCCCAACCCCCATCTTTTTCTGACCTTTTGTGCAGGAATGATTCCTCCCAAGCCTTTGATGAGAAGAGACCAGATGGAAAGCTCAGCCAGCAGTTCGGAGTCATTTGAGCATATTGCTCGATCTGCAAGAGATCATGCAGTTCCCCTCTCTGAGCCCCGAATGATGTGGGGGTCAGAGCCCTATCATACAGAGCCTCAGCAGGCCACTGCTCCCAAGGCAGCAGAAGAACCTGAAGGTGTAAGGTAATTATAAAAACTCTTCATAAACCCACAGACTATTGTGATGAAATGAATACTATTTAGCATCCCTGAAGGTATTTTGATTCAGGACTGAGCTACAAACCTGATAGACTTCCATTTTGTGTGTGTCATTTGATTTTGGCCATTTTTTTCTGCCATTTTTATATTGATTAGAGCTCTTTGTAAATTAGTTCTATACACTGAATTAAATGCTGAAATACAGTACATGTTAAAATTGGTATATTTCTACCATTGATAAGATCCTTGACATATAGTCTTGTAAAGTATTGATGCAATTCTTCCACTAATGAGAAGTGGCAGACATGTAATCATCAGTATCTTATAGATGGTTTCTTTTCTTTTCTTTTTTTTTTAAATATGTTTTATTGATTTTTTTATAGAGAGGAAGGGGAAGGGATAGAGAGCTAGAAACATCAATGAGAGAGACATCGATCAGCTGCCTCCTGCACATTCCCAATTGGGGATGTGCCCGCAACCAAGGCACATGCCCTTGACTGGAATCAAACCTAGGACCTTTCAGTCCGCAGTCTGACTCTCTATCCACTGAGCCAAACCAGTTTCTGCATAATACTGATTTTCTTAATTCGTTCATTAGTCAGGGACATTAAAGGCATTCCTACTCTTGGCTATTTTAAATAATATTGCACTAACCTTTATAGAGACATGAAGATGCTGTTTATGATTAGGATCCATTGTTTGCTTTAGAATTAGAGGGTTTATTTTGCTATGCACTTACATGTGTGAAAGATTTTGTCTTTATGGTTATGCTTTTGAATTCTCTTTATGCTAGGTCTGAAGCCGCGCTGGATCAGGAACCGATCACCACTGCTTATCCTGTAGAACATAATCAGTTAGAGGCCCATCCAAAGGCAGACTTTGTCAGAGAATCAGGTGAGGCCGAAGTACAGAAGGTGTTAAGCAGGTCTGTGGAAGATGTTAGACCTCCCCACTCTGACACAGCCAGTCAGTCTGCCTGTTTTGATGCACCTGATCAAAAGACTACATCCACTCCTCAGGAAGAGCGGGTTTCATTCGGAGAAAATCAGCCTGCCCGGAAAAGAAGTGTTTCCCATGGATCTAACCATACTCAAAAGTCAGAGGAGCAAAGAAATGAGACATCTGCAAGCATTCCTAAAGTAACCAGCAGGGTCATTGATTCAAAAGAACCACCGGAACGGTCAGAGGAAAAACCGAAAAAGGATAGCTTTCTACGATCTTCTGAAGGACCAAAACCAGAAAAACTGTATAAATCTAAATCAGAAACTCGTTGGGGCCCGAGGCCAAGTTCCAGCAGGAGAGAAGAAGGTAATGACAGGCCTGTGAGAAGGTCAGGTCCCATTAAAAAACCTATTCTTAGAGATATGAAAGAGGAACGAGAGCAAAGGAAGGAGAAAGAAGGAGAAAAGGGAGAAAAGGTCACTGAGAAAGTTGTAAAACCGGAAAAAACGGAAAAGAAAGAGCCTCTTCCTCCACCCCCACTACCTGCAGCACCTATTCAGCCACAGGCTGTTCCACCACCACCTCCTCAGCCAGAACCAGAGAAAATTCCTTCAACAGAAACTCCAACTTCGGTGCAAAAGCTCCCTCCAGATACTGAGAAGCCTTTGGAACCTGTAAGTAGTACTGAGGTAGAGCCTGCAACTAAAACTGTAAATCAGACTGTAACAGCACCAACAGTCAAAGAAGAAAAACAACCTGAGAAAGTCGTCAGCAAAGACCTTGTTACAGAGAGGCCTCGGTCAGATATAAGGCCGGTAGTTAAAAAAGAATCAACTCAACCTCCTAGGCCCTATTGGAAAGAAGCAAGAGATAGAGATTGGTTTCCAGATCAAGGATACAGAGGTCGAGGCCGAGGAGAATATTACTCCAGAGGCCGAAGTTACAGAGGATCTTACGGAGGGCGGGGCCGTGGTGGCAGAGGGCACACTCGAGAGTATCCTCAGTACAGAGACCCTAAGCCTCGGACAGAGCATGTGCCCTCGGGACCTCTCAGACAGCGAGAGGAAAGTGAAACTCGCAGTGAGAGCTCCGATTTTGAAGTTGTTCCCAAAAGACGACGACAGCGAGGTTCCGAGACTGACACAGACAGTGAGATTCATGAAAGTGCAAGTGACAAGGATAGTTCAAGCAAAGGAAAACTTCCCAAAAAAGAGGAGCGGCCTGAAAACAAAAAACCTATAAAGCCTCAATCCTCTTTCAAGC
>PVJN01045500.1:0-16861 GCA_004026805.1 Lasiurus borealis
GTGTGGAGAGGTAAGAGATCAACCAAAGGACTTGTATGCATGCATATAAGCATAACCAATAGACACAGACACTAGGGGGGTGAGGATATGGGCTGGGGGGGTGGGTGGATTGGGGGTGGCTGGGGAGAGGTTAATAGGGGGAAAAGGCTTATTGAAATGATCTAGACTTTCGCCTTTGGGCTGAACAGCATCCACTTTGGGGAGACAATACCGGGACTGCAGAAAAACACACAAATTTCTTTGCAGAACAGAAGACCTTGACTGGGGAGGAAGTGATCTTCTCCCAACATACTGTTGATATTGGCTGGGTTGGTTTAGATAACAAGTGATCACTTTTGAGACCTGGAGGAATGAGGATTTAGGGGCTGGAAAAAGGACCATCAACCATTTGTCTGTGTCAAAACTCAAGTAAAAAGCTGCAAAATAGACGCTGGCGGGATGGTGCTGAGAAAGGGTCTCAAGAAAGAGCACAAGGATAACTAGAGACACTACATCTATTTTTCAAGGTCTAGAAACAGCCTTTCTGATATCCAGAAGGAATCAAGAACCATTTAGTTTTCTCTTGCTTCTCAAGAAACCAGGCTGGCCAACTTCACTGAAAGATAGTAAGTTTTAAATATGACATTGACAACAGATACCATTCTGCTGGTATCATTCTTGGGGCTCTATGCCTAGTGGTCTGGAGAAATGGAAAGAGCTTAGTTCCCATTGGGTCTTTATGAGGGTCAGGGAAATTTACACCAGCTTTTCAAAGCCCCTCCAGGTGTCTCATTCTCCAGATCTTCCTTTCATATTTTTTTTGACAGGCTTTTATTTGCCCCAATTGGTAGTGCAGTCTATCAGCTGGACTGTTAATTGAATCTGATTGTTTTCATCAATGCCCAGAGGACAAGGCTTTTGAGCTTCCAGCTCCCATGTCAGTGAAAAGCATAGAGCCCTGGGAATGCAGCTCTTCCCGTGAGCTGTGAGTCAGGTCAAACAGTGACAGTGGCCTGGGCTTTATTTATGTATTTATTTTTATTGTTTAAAGTATTACATATATTAGTATATATATCTCCTTTCCCCCCACCCTATTGACCTTCCCCCGCCTCCCCTATTCCCTGTCGCATGCCTTCATCCTCCCCCCCCACCCCAGTGTCTTGTGTCCATAGGTGTGAGGAAGTCCAAAGCCTGTCTGCTACTCTGATGGCTCCAAGGCTGGTGGCTTTCACAGCTATTGCTATGGAGTTGGGAGGTGGTAAATAGAGTGGCCCAAGTTAAAAAATGTCACAGACCCTTGTCTTGTTACTGAAGTTTAGTAGTTTTTCTTGAGTAAACTCTCTTCAGATTGCTGTAAGCCTTTGGTTAATTTCTAGTGTTCTGAAAAGCTGATTTAGATAATTTTGCCAGTATTTTCATAGTTTTTATGGAGGACAGGGCTTATGGCAGTCCTGCCTGCCCCAAATTTCCTTTTATGTTGTGGTTGCTTCACTCTTCATGGCAAAATGACACCAAGGAAGCATTATTTCTCAACCCAATCAGTTTAGATAAGGATTCATACATAATTATGGCCAATACTCTGTTTATTTGCATGAAAATGATTGTAATTCCATGGAAGAAAAAATCATACTATATATATATATATATATATATTGAAAGGTTTTTTGTTTTCTAAGTCTAAGATTGTAGGAGTGATAAACATCCCAAACATTCTGGATACTATTCAGCAATATCAAGTTAAGCAGAAATAATTTTTTAAAATATATTTTATTGATTTTTTACAGAGAGAAAGGGAGAGGGATAGAGAGTTAGAAACATTTATGAGAGAAAAACATCGATCAGCTGCCTCCTGCACATCTCCCACTGGGGATGTGCCCACAACCAAGTGACGTGCCCCTGACCAGAATCAAACCTGGAACCTTTCAGTCCACAGGCTGAAGCTCTATCCACTGAGCCAAACTGGTTTTGGCTAAACAGAAATAATTTTAAAATAAATACTGGTGGAGGGGATCTAGTATTTATTGAGTATTTAGTACATGTCATTTCATTAGAAAAATATTATCTTAGGTATCCAGTGCATAGTATTGAAGCATGGAATTCTTGCTTATTTCTATGTGTAGCTGAGAATGTTGTGTGTACATACATGGCAAGTAATAAATACTGCATAAATATTATTATGTATATACTATATTTCAGTTTCACTTATTTTTGTTTTTACAGATGCTGGTAAATTTTCTTTTGATCCCTTTCTCTATTAGAACCTAAGTTATTTGCTCATTTCTTTTTATTTCATAAATATTGCTGGTACAGGTCCATTTCTGTGCACAACACATGTTCAGAAATTTACTGATTTATGGACTGTCCACTTCAAAACCCAACCAAAGGCTGAGGCTTGCCATTGCCATTCCCTTGAAAAATTTCTATCCTCATTCATGCAAAAAAGTGAACTTTCCATAATTCTTGTCTACAAAACTTGGCTTTGCATCATAAACTGAGGTATCAGTGCTTGAAATATGTCAAAAATGAAGCAAAGATGAAAGAAAGAGTTTTGTTCTTTGCTATTTATAGTAACAAAAATTGTATGTAAAAACTGAAGGGTATGTAGTTACCCAGAGGAAGAAGAAACTTCTAGTGTAGATCAAACACCACCTTTCCTCTCTCTTTTCCATTCCCTTGATGTTGCTTCCATTCCACTTCACCCTTTAATACTGGAGTTATACATCAAACTAAGACCATACAACACAGGCAAAGAGGTGGGTAGGACACAGAATATTGAGGCAGACTGGTGCCTGAATGAGGCGAAGAGAGCAGAGACTTCTTGAGTTATTTATTCTCTCAAATATCCCCAAAGTATGTGACAGTCTTTACTATGTATCTTAACAATGCAAGATAATTTTAAAGAAAGTGCAGAGAAGTAACTTCTAGATCAAGTTCCTGGGTATGCTTTCGGTCATATCTCAGAATGACTTTAGGGATGGCAGTGAGGTTCCCCATTCTGAACATGAAAATTTGGCTGGTAGATTGCTTCTGAGTTAGTTCAAGGTGAGTATCAGATTCAAAGTCCTGGGAGCTGTGTCCACATTAGTGAATAAACCTCTGTTCTAGAGGGTTTGACAGCTGCTTTCGATGACCCTGATCATATAGACCGTGTCTGGGTTGACCCTAGTTTGGAACTTAGGCAGTTCGGCTCTGGATTTTTGTTGGAACTGGTTTCTAAGTCTACTTTAATTCTAGTCATCATCAGGGATTATCTATCTAGGTGATAGTAAGGTTATATCTTATTAAGTCAAATTTACCTTCCCTGTGAACATTTGCATTTAAAATTTTAATTGGCAAAATTACAAACAAATAATTAAAATGTCCTTTCAGGGCAGAATCCAAGATGGCGGCATAGGTAAACACCTACACTGCTGCCTCACACAACAATTTCAAAATTACAACTAAAAGACAGAATGGACATCATCCAGAACCACAGGAAAGCTGGCTGAGTGTAAGTTCTACAGCTAGGAGGAAAGAGAGGGGCTCACAGAAACCCAGAGGAGCTGCAAAAAGCTGAGGTATGGAGATGCGCTCGCTGAAAGAACGGGTGCCGGAGTACCTGGCTGGCTTTCTCTGGCTGGAGGGAAACAGAGACTCCCAATGGCACTGAACCCCTTATCTTACGACACTAAACCCCAGATCCAGCCGAAAGTCATACAGAGGGAGTTTGGACTGTGAAAAGGGAGAGGTGCACGGAAATTTAGGGGAGTCGCAAAAGATCAGAAGTCTGGTGGCGCGCATGGCACTGCACAGAGGACAGATTGCTGATTGTGCCGCTGGCTTTCACGAGTGGGTGGGAGACAGACCCTCCCAACTGTGCCACTTCTGACTCCACTAAGCCCCTTTTTCGGGCGAAACCCTGGAGACCTAGACTCTTGTGATCCTGGTGCGCAGGGGAGCTGGAAAGGCAGTGGTCTAGAGGCACTGCGAGAGAGCGCGTGTGTGCACAAGGACTGCTTCAGCGATTACCCAGTCACGTGAGACTTGGGGGCCGTGGAGGGTGGGGCTGACTGGAAGGCAAGGCAGTCCCTTAAGCCCTGAGACTCCACCCATTTCAAGCTCAACAGAGGCTTCTTCAGTTTTGTAAGTCTGGTATCATAAGGCTGAATTCAACACAGAAGTTTCCCCGGCATAATGAAAATTCTGAGACAAGGGAAGGGTTCACAAACAAAAGAAATGGAGGGAAAAAAATGACTGGATATAGAGTTCAAAACCACACTTATAAGGTTTTTCAAGAATATGTTAGAAAAATTGGATAAAGTTAGCTAGAGCCAAGAGGAGATGAAAAAGGACCAACTAGAGATGCAAAAGATCCAATTAGAGATGGAAATGGTCCAACTAGAAATGATAAAGGACCAAATATAAATTAAACATACACTGACTGAAATAAAAAATATTATACAGAGTCCTAACAGAAGATTAGAGAAAGGCAAGAATCAAGTCAAAAATTTGAAATATAAAGAAGCAGAAAACATCCAAGTGGAAAAGCAAGAAGAGAAAAGAATCCAAAAATGTGAAGATAATGTAAGGAGCCTCTGGGACAGCTTCAAGCGTACCAACATCAGAATTATGGGGGTGCCAGAAGAAGAGAGAGAGCAAGATACTGAAAACCTATTTAAAGAAATAATGACTGAAAACTTCCCACATCTGGTAAAAGAAATAGACTTACAAGTCCAGGAAGCACACAGAACCCCATATAAAAGGAATCCAAAGAGGACTACACCAAGACACATCATAATTAAAATACCAAGAGCAAAACACAAAGAGAGAATATTAAAAGCAGCAAGAGAAAACAGTTCATTACCTACAAGGGAGCACCCATATGACTGTCAGCTGATTTCTCAACAGAAACGATGCAGGCCAGATGGGAGTGTCAAGAAATATTCAACGTGATGAATAGCAAGAACCTACAACCAAGAATACTCTATCCAGCAAAGCTATCATTCAGAATTGAAGGGCAGATAAAGAGCTTCACAGAAAAGAAATAGCTAAAAGAATTCATCAACTCCAAACCAGTATTATATGAGATGCTGAATGGTACTCTTTTAGAAGAGGAAGAAGAAAAAGGTAAAAGACAAAAAATTATGAACAACAAATACATATCTATCAACAAGTGAATCTAAAAATTAAGTGAATTAAAAATTTGATTATCAGAATAAACTAGTGAATATAATAGAATCAGGAGCATAGAAAGGGAGTGGATTGATAATTCTCAGGGGGAAAGGGGTGAGGGGTGTACAGGGAGAGACTGGACAAAAATCATACACCTATGGATGAGATCAATGGGAGGGAGGTAAGGGCAGAGGGAAGGGTGGGAAGTGGGTGGAGTGGTGCTATGGAGGGGAAAAAAGAGAAACAAATGTAATAATCTGAACAATAAACATTTAATTAAAAAAATAAAATAAAATGTCCTTTCAGAATCTTTGGGTTACAACTTGGGTTGGTCTCTCATGTATATAGAGATAAATATTAGGTTAAAAACAGAACTGATATTTCAAACCTGTTAATAAAAATAATACAACTTAGAACTCAGGTTGTTTCCAAATTTGTATTTGTAGCAACTCATGTCTCCATGCTGCAGGAGGAAAATGTGGGCAATGAGTGAGATATGCAGCATAAACTTAGGACTTAAGAATAAACCAAAATCTTTAAGATAGACAAAAAATGTTACATTTGACTTAATAATTTAGGCTCTGACCTCCTTATTTTCTGAATCCTGACACAGCCCAGCCCAGCCCTTTGACTTTTGCAACACCACGTTCTCTTCATACAGAATCAAACCTTGGGATCATGCGTTCTTGTCTGACCAATTCTGAAATGGAAGGGGTAACTGTGGAAAGCTAGGACCTGTTGCTTCATGAGCATGTTTTTACTCTAAGTTTGTCTTCTTGCACTTAACCATAGTTTCTGTCTTCTTTATATGGCTTAGTCATATAAAGGTGTGCCATTCTGAGGTGGGAACACATTTGCTGACCATGAATAGAGATGATTCCTTTGGCACCTTCTGTGAAGTTCTACTGTAGAATTTCCTTTTTTATCCCCTTTTCCTCAAGATGGGTGGTCTAAATCTGGACACTGGGAAAAGTGGTGCAGACCCATTCATTGTTGCACTAAGACCTCTCCTTTCCATTCCTGCTATGGTGGCATTGGAAACCTCGAATCCATGGCTATTTAGTCTGGAGTGTTGGGATGCAGAAAGCTCCTTCTGTTGCTTCTGCTATCTTTTGGAGAGCTTGTTGGTACTTTTTTGGATGACTATTCATGCCAGCCAGGGGCACTTCAGGGAGATGTGGTGTTCTGGTCTTAGTGGAGCTGTGCAGTGTCTTTGGGAGACTCAGAGGAGGAGGCCAAGTCATTAGCTCCCTGAACTCTTCCTATCGCAGCTTGAAGGTCACAGGAAACTTGCTCTCCCTCTTAACAAACAAGATAAGGTAATGTCTGGTCATGTAAAGAACATGTAAACAAAGATGACTTACTTTAGCGGCGCGGGTACACAATTGGGTTGGTCTGACGTTACACAGTGGAAAACTGAGTCAAGAACTAGACCTGTATTTTTCACTAATTGCCTGATGTTTCCCATTATATCTCCCAGGTCATTTTGCAAGGCACAGCAAAATGTACCCATCTTTCATTGTTCATTCTTTACTGACTAAGTTTTGTGTTTGTACAATGTGAAGGAAACTTTAACACGAGAGTTGCTGTTTTGTGGAATAAATCTTATAAATCTAATGAATTGAGGCTCCAAGTAGGTTAGCATTCATATTAATTTTTTTTGTGTGTGTTTAATATTTTCCAATTCAACATCTTTTGAATTTCAATGAATGAATGTAGAATGCAGGAGCTATGCATTGAAGGAAAGCCAGGGTTTTACTTTATAGACAACTCAAAAGACCTCAGGTAGAATGGAAGATTTCGTTTGCATCACTTGAAACCCACAGAAGCTGAAGCTGATACTTAGGCCCTAGAGCAGCGTTCTGTATTATGTAGAAAGTGTGAGAAATATGAAATGCAAATAAAAGAGCTGAACACTTAATGTTAACCTCCAGCCCTGAAAGAATTGTAGCTTTGACTATTTGTAATTAGTCTCATGACCTCTGTTAACCCCCATCAATGTTTTTGTCTTTTCTCTTTGATCCTGAGCATTTTTGCCATCTCTGTAATATCACTTACCATGCACTTTAGGGCAACTTCTCCACGTGCATGCTGTTCTCCCTATTGCATTTTTAGCCTTCCCAAAGCAGGGCCTGGGTCTTTGCCAGCCCTTAACACAGAGCCAGGCCTCAGGAAGTGCTCGATAAATGTTTAGTGAGTGGAGTAGAGTAGTGGCTGCCCACACATAAATAAATCCTCTTCCTTTCTCTCTCTCTTTGTTTTCTATTCTTCAGTTCTTCTGCTTTCCTGCTCTATATTGTCTGTTGTTTAAATTATTCTATCTTAAATAACTGTTTGCAATAATCACTTTCCTTGATGATCTTTGCCTGTTGTTTATATTCCTTTTGAAATGTCAAGATTAGAGTTGGAATAGAGAAGTTTCTAAATATTTCTCCTTTTGCTTAATTATTGATTAAAATCTTCTCCTTTGGGCTGAAACTGGTTTGGCTCAGTGGATAGAGTGTCGACCTGTGGATTGAAAGGTCCGAGGTTCGATTCTAGTCAAGGGCATATACCTTGGTTGCGGGCATATCCCCAGTAGGGGGCGTGCAGGAGGCCTCTGATGGATGTCTCTCTCATTGATGTTTCTCCTTTGGACTTTAATGTTTATTTAAACCACAATCTAATTGTTCTTTCTGTCCAATCAGAACCAAGCCTAGCATATGACAAAACTCTATTTTCAGAATTCCATGGAGTATGTGGATTTTAATGCTTTATTATAGACTAGAGGCCTGGTGCATGAAATTCATGCACAAGAAGGAGGGGGAGTTGCTCAGCCCAGCCTGTGTTATCTCACAATCTGGGACCACTGGCTCCTAACCACCCCCTGCCTGATCACCCCTAACCACTCATCTGCCTGCCTGATTGCTCCTAACTGCTTACCTGCCGACCTGCCTGATCTCTCTTAACCACTCTGCCTGCCTGATCGCTACTAACCACCTCTGCCTTGGCCCCTGCTGTGGTGGCTTCATGCAGAAGGACACTCAGAATGATGTCCAGAAGGTTGTTCAGCTGTCTGGTCTAATTAGTATATTATGCTTTTATTATTATAGATGCCACAATGCAGAGATAGTAAGTGCTACTCTAGGCTATAAAGCCAATTCAGAGCAAAACCTTTAAAGGCAGCAGACTTTATAACACCCAGGTTAGTGTCTGGGGCTCTAAATTACCCCCTGATTATCCTTAGAAAGGTACAAGGAAGAGAGAAAAAGAAAAAAAGAAGGAAGGAAAAGAAGGAAGATAAAGAAAAGAAAAGGAAAGGAAAGAAGGCAGACCTGTATTCAGTATCTTGGTTTTCAAAGTAATATCCATTTTATCACCTTGTGTGATGTTTACCAAACTTGAGGCTGTGAAGAGAGAAAGCTCTTATTTCCGGACTTTTTGAAACCAACATAGGTGGATGTTTCATTTTTGGAGAGCTTGGGAATTTTTGCTTCTGGAATTGTATGCTTCATACCATCAAGTTTTACAACCACATTATTTTTCTGTAAATATTAAATCATTATTTGTGAAATTATTAAATAGCACAATGTTATAGTTTTAGATGACTTATAAAAAATACTACTAGTTGACTCTCAGTTTTCAATTTTTTCATTCTTAAAAGAAGTCTTAGCTGTAATTCTTGTTTTGAAATACTAGCTCAGTGGTCGGCAAAATCAGTAGTCAACAGAGCCAAATATCAACAGTACAATGATTGAAATTTCTTTTGAGAGCCAAATTTTTTAAACTGAAACTTCTTCTAATGCCACTTCTTCAAAATAGACTCAACCAGGCTGTGGTATTTTGTGGAAGAGCCACACTCAAGGGGTCAAAGAGCTGCATGTGGCTCTCGAGCTGCAGTTTGCCGACCACTGCACCAGCTGGATGAAATATTTTAATAGCTAACTTTATGTTTAAACAGATTTTCTTTTTCAAAAGCAAATTTATTCACTGGGCTCTCTATAGACAGTTAAATTACACATTATAATAAAATAGTTTTCTTTACATTTAGGGGAGAAAAGTGTCAGTGTTGACCACATAGGTTTTTAACCATTAGATCATTTGGGAATTTGCACTGTCACATTCATTTCAGCAAGGCGTGCAAACTGTCTCTCAGGATTTTAAACACTCCTGGTTATGAAAACAAATTTTCATCTTTATTTTTCCAAGCTGTCTCCTTACATATAGCACTTCAGAAAACTCACCATTACTGGTTTTACTGCCTGATTGCTTAAGAGTTAATTGGTTCAGCACCTGGACAGGAAGCTATTTTGGCAGAAACTCTGTTTTCTTCCAAGTTCTAGCCATAAAATTCTGGATAGTGAATTGTAATCAGGCACTCTTTTTCACTACAGAGCACACAAGAATATGAATGTGTTAGCTGAAGGAATTGCAGACCACTCGTTTGGAATATAGAAATAGTTTCTTGGTTATAACTTGGCATTAAAGGAGCATATTTCTTACTGGATCTTGGATCTGATTTTTTGGTACTTATTTAAGACACATCAGTTAAACATATCTATTTTCTTCTCAGCACAAATTCTCCCTGAATATATTATCTCATACCCTCAGGTAAGAGAAGGGCTTTAATCTATGTCTCTCTCTGATTTTTCTGAGTTGTTAAATTGGAGATGGGAGGGTGAGCAAATTGACCAGTATACTTAAAATAAAGCCACTCCTGAGAAGTTTCATATCTATGTTCTCAGCACCTTAAGCCTTGTTGTATCTTTTATACAATCTTTTTATTAATTTATGATAGCTAAAAACATTATAAGATGATAGTGTTCACAGAACACTTTCCCCTACCCCAAGTCTGACCAACAGAAGTCTAATTGTTAGCTCCATAATTGGCATGGGAGGAGCTGCAGGGGTGCAGGAAGGGGACAGGAGAGGCATGGAGATTTAGTAAGTGTTATTGAGGACTATGAATTGGGATCCTCATTATGGTTTTCTAGAAATACAGCAAAAATGGAATTCCTTTTAAATTACTTTTGGCTATTGAACTGTATTTCTTGAATGTGTTACAGCTCCAAGACTGAACCATGTGGGGCCAGGTTTCATTAGTGTTACATATTTGTTTTAACAAAAGACAACTTCCTACATGTACTTAGCTTTCCCATAATTCTTTGTCTACCCAAGGCCTTCTACTCTTGTTCTAAAGAAGAACACAGTAGTGGCAGATTGTATAGAAATTCTGCAGAGGTTCATGTGTTTATCTTAGCTCCAGCAGTAGCACTTGTTTTCCAAGTTTATATAAAATAATATTCCTCTTTCTTTTGAAGTCCACTTTTACTGCTTAATTTTTAAAGATTTTTAAAATTGATTTTTAGAGAGAGAGAAAGGGAAAGGGAAAGAGCAAAACATCAATTGGCTTCCTCTTGCATGTCCCTATTGGGGATCAACCCCACAACCCGGGAATGCACCTTGACTGGGAATGGAACTGGCAATCTTTTGGTGCATGTTATGATGCCCAACGAACTGAGCCATACCAACTAGGTCCCCTTATGCTGTTTTCTAATCTCATTGCCTTCCCCTCCCTTTCATGATTGTAGACTGTGTTTTTAATCTTTGATTTCCTTTATAGTTTTATTACATTTTTGTGTTCCTAAACAATATACACTTAATTTTGCACACTTTAGAACTTTATATTAATAAGTCATGTCATATATATCCCTCTGTGACATTTTTTAACTCAACATTATGTTCCTATATATGTATGCTGCTGCTTATAGCTGAAATTCATTTACCTTCACTATAACATTCATTTACATGAATATATCATAATTTATTTATCATTACTACTGTTTATGAGTTTTCCTGAGAAGGAACATGAAAAGTAAATATTCTGATACTTTGCATGACTAAAAATCTATTTATCCTTATGTCTGATTGATATTTAACTGGGCATAGAATTTTTAGTTGGAAATAATGTTTTTCCTCTGAATTTTGATGGTACTGCCATAATTGCTTCAATATCTAGTAATGCTACAGATAATTCTGCTACCATTCAGTTTCTTCATCCTTTGTAGAAAATCTACATTAACTGCTGAAAAGCTTTAAGATTACCTTTGATCTCAGGGTTCATAATGGTGTTGTTGTGGGTTTATTTTCATCAATTGTGATGGGTACTTCGTGGGCTGTTGGAATTTGGAAACACAGTTTTCAGCTCTGAGAAACCCTGAACTGTTTGTTCACTGATTTCTTTACTTCTGTTTTCTCCTTCTGAAACCCTGTCATATTGGTGCAGGATTTTCTAGAATAGCCTTCAAATTGTATTCTCTCTTTCCTTTTTGCCATTTTTCATCTTTTAATATTTTATATATGTTTTATGAAAATTTTCCTATAAGTCTTTTTTTTTGAGGTTTGTCATTTATACTACTATATTATTAACTTCTAGGAATTCTTTTCTTATTCTTTGAATGTTTCTTTTTAAATGTAGTATCCTGTTTTTGTTTCAAAGTAGTGTTATCTTTTAATGATAATTATAATAATACTAGAGGCTGGTGCACAAATTCATGCACTAGTGGGGTCGCTTGGCCTAGCCTGTGGGATCAGGCTGAAACTTGCTCTCTGAAATCCCCTGAGGGGTCCTAGATTGTGAGAAGGTACAGACTAGGCCAAGGGACCCCACAGGTGCACGATCAGGACTGGGGCAGGGATGTGGGAGGTTGGCCAGCCAGGGAGAGACCACAGGAGAACTACAGGGCATGTCTAGCCTGTCTTGCCCAGTCTGGATTGGCCAGACCCCAGCAGCAAGCTAACTTTACTGGTTAAAGCATCTGCCCCCTGATGGTCAGTGCATGTTATAGAGACTGGTCACCAGTCCATTGTCTGCCCCCTTGTGGTCAGTGCACATTATAGCAAGTGGTTGAGTGACCTTAGCATATAATTAGCATATTATGCTTTGATTGGTTGAACAGCTGACTGGTTGACTGGACACTTAACATATTAGGCTTTTATTATATAAGATTTTTTTTCTGTTAATCCTCATGCGAGGATATTTTCTCCATGATTTTTAGAGAGAGTAAAAAGGAGAGATTAGAAGGGAGGGGAGGGGAGAGAGAGAGAGAGAGAGAGAGAGAGAGAGAGAGAGAGAGAGAGAAACATTGATGTGAGAGAAACATTGATTGGGTACCTTCTAAATATGTAGGGCTAAGGAATGAACCTGCAACCCAGGTTTGTGCCCTCGACTGGGACCTTTTGGTATGAGTCCAATGCTCTAACTGCTGAGAAACACAAAATTCTCTAGGGCTATAATAGTTTTTTCTTCTCTCTATACAGTCTTTATTTCCTCCTAGTTGCTTTTGTCCTGCTAATTTTGGGCCCTTACTTCCCCAGATGTTGGTTGATCTGTGTCTGCTTGGTCACATGTAAGAGTGGGGTCCTAAAAGGCCAATTGGAAACTTTGTGCTCATGAGTGGGTCTCACTGACAGACTTCATTTCAGGATGACTATTTGTGTTGTTTCCTTGGGGGTCCTGTATCTTTAGGTCTTTCCTCTCAAGATGCTTAGATTCCCTACAAAACACTATTCCAGTCTCCTGTCTAGAGCCTATATACCTGGTTCTCAGTATCCTGGGAAGCAAGTGAATAAAGAGAGTAGGAAATTTCAGCATTAAGTATGTAAAATATTCTTAATTGTGTCTAGTATTTCTCAGTCTGGAATTTCTGTTTTACTTTCTCCATATAATAAAATTCTAGTCAACTGTTGACCTGAGAGAGGAGATGGAACAAAGCACATTTTAAATGGACATTCAGCCAGTTCTTCAGTTTTTGTCTCCCAGCCCCCATGTCATTTTCCAGAAGTACCTGGTGTCACCAATTCTTGAGTCTTTTAGTTGTTCCAGTATAAATTGGATTGAATTATGTATTTCCCATCTGGCTTAGACCTTTCCCAGGTCAATCCCTATCATGCCCCTGTTTTTGTTGATCTTACTTGTCATATTGCCTTTCCTTCTCTTTTTCCTCTACTTCCTCCTCCTCTCTCTCCTTATCCTTTCTTTTTTCTCCTCTTCCTCTTTCTAGATTTAATGACAAATGAATAATTAAAAAGAAGGTTGCATAGAGGTAATTGGTACCTGTTTATATTGGCTTTAAGAATATATCATCTCATACTGCTGTGGAGTTCTGGATTTAGAAGGTCAAATGATGATAGTCAATATGGGTGATTTTGTTTCTTTAATTTTGATGATACTGATTTGAAAAAGAAAAAAAGAAGGGGAGGAGTAAATAAATTTATGGTTAACTTGAATCCTATAAATAAACAAAACTCAAATTTATTGTTCTGAGTAATATTTTTTAACATGAGCACAAAAGAAAAATGAAACAAAGATTCTATCTTAGGCATTCAGCATAAAGAATGATATCCACTTTTTAGTTTCCAAATTAAAGAAGGAATTTTAAAGGAGGAAAGTGTCTCTAGAGTCAAAGGAACAAAACCTGCAGAATTTCAACTGAAGAGTGAGATGGGGTGGAAGTAGAGTACACTCTATAGTTGAAAAGCAGTTCTGGATAAAAGAATAAGAAAATTCTCTAGGGATTAAATCGGATCTGAGCCAAATTTTAATCTCTATTCTTTTCCAAGTTGAGAAGTTCCCTGTTGCACATGTGCCTTAGATGTTAGAATCAAAACCCTTTCTTTGCCTGCCAAATTGCTGCCTGCCTGATTTTAATGATCAAGCTCTAGAGAAGCTTCAGTTATGATGGTTTTAAAAGAAAAGATGGAAAACCAGTAAGGAGATTTGCTAAGCAATGAGTGAGTCAGGCAGGGAAAGTTATTTTAACCTAACAGTTGATAGAAAATAAACCGTACACCTATGTTTTTGGCTAGTTTACAGCTGGTGAAAGGGTCTGGAATATTGTTGAAACAATGGGAAGTGATGTGTTTGGAAGCCTTGGAAGTGCATAAGGTACTCAAGGAACTTGGGGTGCTTTTAAAGAACATGATTTTCCCTGGTTCTTGCCGGGTGTGGAGATTTGGCCTTCACCTCTAGTTCACTCGGCGATCTGTGCCACCTTGGCAAACCAGGTAACAATACTGCCTCTTGGATATCCCACGCTGTCCAGATATGACGAAAAAAAAGAAAAGAAAAAAAAAGAAATATCCAGCAACTCAGAATTTAGTACCTCAAATGGGAAATAGGGTTCAGAGAATCTTGAATTAGTGCTTGGACTGTCACCTACCTCTATAACCTCTATGTATTTTAGTCATGCTACCCTATTGAGATTACCAGAAGCTTAAGGCACAAGTCATCCTTCATTTATGTGACTATTGTTCATTGAGAAGCTATGACATTGTCATCACTTCATTAGTATGGAAGAATTTGAAGATGTCAAGGAGCTTGGGCCATAAGTTGTCGTGTTTTAACATTTATAAATAAATTTTCTTACCCGTTAACTGCTAGCTTATTTAACCTTTAATAATAATCACAAAATACTATTGATCTTCATCATTTGTTGATTCCATATTTTCTAATTTGCCTATTTGCTGAATTATTTTTGGGCATCCCCTGCCCAAACCAACAATCTTGGTGCTTTCATAGACTTGAAAGTTCACGCTCAGAGCAGTACAAAATGTGAGTGCCCATAGTGCTTATTTCCAGCGAGTTCCAACAAGGCGACTTGGCCTTCTTACTTAGCTCTCCTGCCACCAGAGGGTCTGTTTCAAGGTCTAGTTAGTGCCATTCCTTCCGTATTTTTGTTGGTGGTTTTTATTTTTCAAATAACTCCCAAGTATAGTGCTGAAGTGCTGTCTTATGTTCCTAAGTGCAAGAAGGTTGTGATGTGTGATGCAACGTGCCTTATGAAGAAAACATATATGTTAGATAAGATTTATTCAGGCATGAATTATAGCACTGTTGGCTTTGAGTTCAATGTTCATGAATCAACATTATATATTAAATATGGTATCTTTAAGCAGAAACACACATAAACCAAGGTATGTACTGATGGGTTGGCAAAAATATTGTGACCAGAGATTTGCTGGAATCTCATTCTCTGCTTCCCTTAAGAACAATAGCTTAGTATTTGCTAATTCAGTGATTATGGTGATTTTATGGAGCATAATTACCATAAATAACAAAAATTGACTGTGCATGTTGCACTTATTCTCATTTTACAGAAGAGGCAACGATTGAGGCTCAAACAAAGAAATAGCTATTTAAAAAGTGTCATTCTTATAGTGGCACTGAGGCCCTAACCCTATCATTTGGTTCTAATAATCTCAATTTCCATCTAGCATGTGGCTGGATATCTTTGCATTCACCAAATGCATTGTTTACAGTAAACCTACTAATACTGGTTAAATAAACCATGTGAAAACCTCTTGGGCTGGGAAAGGCCCAGTCTCAGTTTCATATCTGTAAAGCTAAATATGAATATAAAACATTTTAAAGTAGACTCAGTTTCAATATTATTAAAAGATTTAATATAATTAAATAGCATTTAAACTTTTATCGTATGTCATATTATACCAACTTATATATAACATATTATATATTAACTTATGTAATCTGTATTATATATACCTAGTAGCCTGATGCATGAAATTTGTGCATATTATAAGGGGATTAATTAGAGAAAATATTTTTTAATTTAATAAATCTTTATTGTTCAGATAATTACCATTTTTCCTCTTTTTCCTCCAATAGCTCCCCTCCACCCGGTTCCCAACTCTCCCTCTGGCTTTACCTTCCCCCCATTGTCCTCATCCATAGGTGTATGATTTTTGTCCAGTCTCCCCCTGCACCCTCCTCTCCCTGAGAATTATCAGTCTACTCCCTTTCTATGCCCCTGATTATATTATATTCACCAGTTTATTCTGTTCATTAGATTTTTAATTCACTTGATTTTTCAATTCACTTGTTGATAGATATGTATTTGTTGTTCATAAATTTTCTTTACCTTTTTCTTCTTCTTCCTCTTCTTAAAGAGTACCTTTCAGCATTTCATATAATACTGGTTTGGTATTGATAAATTTCTTTATTTTTTTCTTATCTGTGAAGCTCTTTATCTGACTTTCAATTCTAAATGATAGCTTTGCTGGGTAGAGTAATCTTGGTTGTAGGTTCTTGCTATTCATCACGTTGAATATTTCTTGTCACTTCCGTCTGGCCTGCATAGTTTCTGTTGAGAAATCAGCTGACAATCATATGGGTGCTCCCTTGTAGGTAATGAATTGTTTTTCTCTTGCTGCTTTTAATATTCTCTCTTTGTCTTTTGCTCTCAGTATTTTAATTATAATGTGTCTTGGTGTGGTCCTCTTTGGATTCCTTTTGTTTGGGGTTCTGTGTGCTTCTTGGACTTGTAAGTCTATTTCTTTCACCAGGTGGGAGAAGTTTTCAGTCATTATTTCTTCAAATAGGTTTTTAGTATCTTGCTCTCTCTCTCTTCTTCTGGCACCTCCATAATTCTGATGTTGGTGCACTTGAAGTTGTCCCTGAGGTTCCTTACACTATCTTCCAATTTTTGGATTCTTTTTTCTTTTTGGTTTTCCAGTTGAGTGTTTTCTGCTTCTTTGTATTTCAAATCTTTGACTTGATTCTTGCATTCCTCTAGTCTGCTCTTAGGTATGTGTATAATATTTTTTATTTCAGTCAGTGTATGTTTAATTTCTAGTTGGTCCTTTTTCATCTCCTCTTGGGTCTTGCTAAATTTATTGACCTTTTCTAGGAAATTTTTGAAAAACCTATAACCGTGGTTTTAAACTCTATATT
>PVJN01045501.1:0-16819 GCA_004026805.1 Lasiurus borealis
ATTCTACCTAACTGAATCATGAAGTATGATGGAAGGAGAGAGGTGAGGAGTCAAGTAAAGCAGGAATTTATGTGGAAATCAGAGCTCTCGCTCCTCCCAGGGCACTGCCCACCAGAATGCAGTTTGAACAGTGCTTTCTGGGAAACAGTCCCTGAGGTGCCTGGTACTCCGGGTGTGTGGGTTACAGCATGGCTATGCAGTTTGGTGGCAATGTGAGAAATGTAGCAAAATCCAAAACCCATAGTAAGTTATAAATGCCAACCCCCTCAAATACAAATGGATGAAATTAGAACAAGATTTCTGAGTAAAATAAGCTTGTCCTTAGAGAAAGACAGAGACTGATTAATGCAATACTGAAATCTCATCTGTTGAAAATGGAGTAACATCTGACTTCAGACCCTTTGACTCATTTCATTTGTGTGCCTTTTCATTTACACGTAACATGGTTTCTAAATAATTGGTACAATTATTCTAGATATTGGTTTAATAACTATATAAGCTTTGAAGTTTGAATTTAGAGAGAAAAATTAAATAAATATGAAAATTCATATTCACTTAAGTCCCAATTACTCTCCTCAGAGTTAAAGTAAACTAAGTAATCAAAGCTCTATTCTCCTCAGAGTTTAAGTAAACTAAGTAATCAAAGCTCTAGCTTTAAGTCTAAAGTTCCTTCTAATATGAATTTTTCAATGAATATGCATGTGTAACTCATGTTCACTAATGAAAACTTATAGTATTACATAGAAAAGATAAAACATGGGAAACAAAGGTCACTTGGGATATGCCATTCATAGCCACCTACTGAATATTTTTCTCTGTATTTTATAGAATTATCATTATATAAAAAATATTACATTTGAATAAAATGTGTAAATTACATTTTTCTTTGCACAATATGTGCTGTGTTTCTCTTCAAATCATTACAAACCTTTTAAAAATATCTTTAATGGCTGCATAATAATCCACACTGTAATGGTATCAGTATTAATTTAATCCTACATATACTAATTCTTGTATATTTAGATTATTTTAAAAGTATACTCATTCACTGTTACTAATAATTAGTTTTTTATACATAACCATGTTTACAAGTTAACATATCTTCTTTTCATGTGCAAATATAACTCAAGTATAAATGATATTAGGAATAAACAATTATTTTTTATATTGAAATATTCTGGTACCCATTTGATCTTAGCCACCAGACACCCAGGTATGAACAGGTAGGAGGAATGGAATGTCCAGTCCTAAGGCTAGAAATAAATAAACGAAAGAATGGGGGAGCATAAGTAGACCATGCTGGCTGTGATGAAAGCAATCTGCTTTGAGCCAGCCTTCTTGCTCAGTCCTCCACAGTTAACATTCTCCTCTGAGCCTCCTTAGAAAGGTTTTGTTACTTCTCTTCCAAGTATTTTCTGCCTGCCAGCAGAATTGGTTCCTCTTCAGATACCATCAATAGAAATCAATGTGATGGTGGTTGCCCATTCCAAAATAATCACTTTAAAGATGCCCTGAATATATAAAATCAATAACAGAGCAAGCCATGGCAACCCATACAATTAAATCACTCAAGCACCCTGATTTTTGTCTCTAAACAATGGTGCTAGGAATCGGGGCTGATGGAGTCTCCTTGGATGTTCAGCTGAGCTCCAGAAGGATCAGGGTTTGATTCAGATTTAGCTTGTCCCTGTTGTGGTCAGGCTTCTGGCTCAGACAACAAAGCCAGAGCTCCAAGTATACAAGGAGAAAGTTCAGGTCGGAAAACAAATGCTCCTACTCTTGAGAGAGTGGCCAATGATTATCGGGTGGGGTGACTAGTCACATTGGCTTTATAAAAAGACTAATTAATAAATTAGAAAAACCATGATAAGACAGATTAAGAAAATGAAGAATAGTGCCTGGACAGTGTGTGTCAGTGGTTAAGCATTGACCTATGAACCAGGAGGTCACAGTTCAATTACCTGTCAGGGCACATGCCTGGGTTATGGGCTCCAACTGTTCCTGAAATTTTCCCATCATTTTTTTCTATTCCTCACCATTGTCCTCATGTCCCGTGCTCTCTGATATGATGAATCTAGTTGAAAAAATTCTTCCTATGGTGTTAACAGTCAACTATACCTCACAAGGAATGGGGAAGGCCAAAAACATTTTTAAAAACCCTACTAAGTGCCTGTCATTGCATTATTGCCACTTTCCTCAAATGAATCTTCGTATTAGGTTTGTGGCAATATTCCCACTTTATAGATGAGGAAACTGAGGCTTAGAGTGAGTAAGTAAGGTCATAAAGCTAGTGTGATGCCAGTCAGGATACAAATATAGGTCCATCTGATTTCCAAGTTCTTGAAAGTTTTTTTAAAATATTTTATTGATTTTTTTACAGAGAGGGATAGAGAGAAACATTGATGAGAGAGAAACATCGATCAGCTGCCTCCTGCACACCCTTTAATGGGGATGTGCCCACAACCAAGATACATTCCCTTGACTGGAATCAAACCTGGGATCCCTCAGTCCGCAGGCCGATGCTCTATCCACTGAGCCAAACTGGTTTTGGTCAAGTTCTTGAAATATTTGCTACTTCAGGAAATATTTGTATTTCATTAAGCCCTGCGAGACACAACAGTAGCATTTCTGGCTCCCTCTCGAGTTTGAGGTATGCATGTTTTGTGCACAAAGCCATTTTCTTGTGCACCAAGGTCATCCTTTGCCTGCTCCATGCTCAGCTTTGAGATTTAGCGGCAACAGATTATCCTCATTTATTTTGCAGATTGACACAGGTTTACAGCTCTGTGTGTCTCTTCTCTCTCCTCCTACCTGCTGGGGCGAGAATCAGGGAATGCCCAGGACCTCTTTGCCAGCTGGCATGGTGGCCTCAATGTCACTTCAGAATTCTAAACAGGACATGTGCTCTCACCACACAGGCACAGATGCCCTGAGCTGGGTCCAGGAGAATGCTGTCAAATCTCCATGCTGTGAGACCCACTGCATAACTCGCCTGCATTCATTGCCCCTTGAAAGGGATCTTTTCTTCACCCTCTGCAAACAGATAGAATGAAAACTAGTTTTCTAACAAAACTACATGAAGAAATGTACCAAGAAAGACGTTCAAAAGAAATCAATAGGACTGAAGAAAAGCAATGATGAATGTGACACCTGCAAACATCATTGTCACCATAGTCTAAAGAATAACCAGACAAAAGACTACTGCCTGGGGTTGCTGAAAACAGCTAATTACAGAGAAATATTAGCTTAGTTCAGTCTCTGAAATGTGTTTAGCAGAACACTAATTTTAAGATTATTAAAAGGTCTTCTGCAGAGAAAAATAGTCTGTAGTCAGAACAATTTGGAAAAACTTAAGTTAAAATTAAATAGATTTCTTTACTTCTTTATAAAGATTTCTCAGCCTTTAATATGCTAATGAACATTGTGAATTTCCAAGAGGGGAGCTACAGTCTGCAGAATTTTCCAGACTTCACAACCTTCCTTGACTATACAAAGTAGGTTCCACCTGTTATTCTCAATCACCAAACCATGTTTATTCTTTCCCAGACTCTATCACAATTTGTAATTTATGTCTCTGTTTACTGGTCTGAGGGTCTTCCTCATGGGCTCTGTGACTTCTTGGGGATAGGGAAGGGGGAGGCACAGAACAGTTTCATTTATCACAGCGACCTGGGCATCTAGTGCTGGGTCTGACATACAGATGCTGCTGCTCAAATATCATGTTCACTTTTTTTATGTTTAACATTTACCGAATCTTTTGTACGTGCTGGACACTTTTCCAGCTGTTATAACAGATGATTTCATTTAATCTTCAGTGTAGATACGATTCTTATCCCCTTTTTATAGATAAAGAGACCAAGGCTCAAAAAATTCAAGTAAGTTGCTCAAGGTCACACAGGTAATAAGTGGTGGAGACAGCATTTGAACACAGGCATTCTGGTACCAGAGACAGTATTATCATATTTAAACAAATGTATCAGGTCTCTGTCTAAGCCCAGGAGGGAGGCCAAAGGGAATGATTACAGCAGTCTTGGCTCAGAGGTCAGCCAGGGTCCTTTGAATTAAGAGAGGATCATCTGGTGAGTTCTCATTGACACTTAACTATGCAGCAGACACTATTTTATACATTTCCTCATTTCATCCTCACAGATGCATTTCAAGCAGCAGTTAATGTCACCTCCATTCACCAAGAACCAAACTGAGGCTCAGAGAATTTGAGGGACTTGCCCAGTATCACTAAGCTGAGAAGCAACAGAACCGAGGCTTATTTGGATGGCCCAGCTATAATTTGGAGAATAGTCTATAGGGTGTTCTCAGAACAGAAACTATACACTCAAAATTCCTCAGTCTTCTATTGCCTATGCCATGCCCCCATTCCAGACATCATGTGGCATCAAAATTGCAGCCCTGATGTTGCCCAGGTTCCAGCAGAGAGACAGAAAGCACATCCCCTCTCCCCTTCATCCTGCTCATTATCTGGATCACCTAGCCTTTCTGATCTGGATAATGATGTGGACTCTGGAACCTGAGGTTACATCTACTTCTACCACCTACTAACTCTACAGCCTGAAGTCATTTTGCCCCTAATACCAGGTCCAACTTTACTAGATCATTAGAACAATTAATTGAAATAACATATAAAGTATTTTAGGTCATTGCTTATCACATTATATATATATATATATATATATATATATATATATATATATATATATATATATATGCTGTTACTAACAAAATAGTTAATAATCTTTCATGAAAGAGGCCATGGAACATCAATACCTCATTCCCTCAGTTGGGGATGCAGGTATATATAGGCAAGCACAGCACTTGGTGCAAAGAAGGTGCTCAATAAATGTTTGCTGAGCTGACTTGGCTTCTTTCCCAGAAAAATCCAGAGGGATAGGTTTTTAATGAGACACAGGCCTAGTGAGCCTGAAGCGAGTTCTATTGGAGAAAAGAGATGAAAGAGACAAAGAACCCCTTTTTTATGGAAGAGGACTCTTCTTTCAAACAGTAACATTCCTTCATCTCTCTATTTGCCCTGTCCAATCATCAGTAGATCTCAACATTAAAGCATGTATACATGTCAATAGCTTAATTATTAAGAATTACTCTCTGGGGTTCAAAATGGTGACCGAATAGGCAGATGTGTCCTGTGTCTTCTCGCAGAGCAGATAGAAGGAACAACTAAATCGAATAACATCCCCCCCCCCTCAGAATTGGCAAATTAAACCATTGTCCCCATAAGCATCTATAGATGCAAGCTGTGGACCTTCCCTACACGCCACGTGTGTCTATATAGCCGCAAACCTTGCCTATCAACTCTGGTTGTCCAATTTTAAATCAGACTTGTTAGTGACATCTCTGAGGTTGTAAAATTATGGTAACTTAAATTTGTAAATACTCCAGTGTATATGGAAGGTATGGGGATAGTTTACGTTTGGACATGTGGCAGTTAACTGGTTGAACACAGCTGATGAGACAATCCACAGCTGAAAAGAACAGAGGATGCCTGGAGAATGGTAGGATCAGGGATCTGGGTTAGAGAGAGACACACATGACCACCGTGAAGAAGGGGTCAGAAGGAACCTTCACTGCATGAAGTCTGCATCCCTTGGGGACACATGCAACACTTGACTGTGGAAGGCGGTCCACAGGGCTGCTGGAAGTTGGGGAATCTAGACATAAGCCCACAGCTGCAAGAGGCTGAGGCCAGAAAGGTAGCATGAAGAACTGTTGGAGCCAAGCAGTGTTGGAAAGAGAGGAATTCACGTAGCATGGTTCTTTTGCCTTTATATTTTCCCTGTATTTATTTGCTAAACCCAGTTCATAGGATCTTTCCATTAAAAATACTCACTGTGGCTCGGGTGCAGGTAGAGGTGCAGTTTTGTGGAGGCTGGGGAAAGGCTGTGGAGAGGAATAGGACAGGGAGAGGTGACCAGGCATGGGGACATTCCAGACCTTCGAACCATAAGCAGCCATTTTTTTCCTGAAGAGCCAGCCTTTCTCAGCAGCACTTGCAGGGCAACTACAGAGCCTGCAGCCACACAGAGCCTCAAGCTTTGCAGAGTAAATGAGGAAGCTGAATAGCCCCAGGGAACCCTGGGGGATTGGGTTGAAGAACTGTTTGGTCCAGAAATATCCCCATCTAAAGCCAGTGTAAGAAATAGACACTTGTGCTGAGACCAGTTTGGCTCAGTGGATAGAGCATTGGCCTGTGGACTGAAAGGTCCCAGGCATGTACCTTGCTTGCGGGCACCTCTCCAGTAGGGGGCGTGCAGGAGGCAGCTGATTAATGTCTCTCTCTCATCGATGTTTCTGACTTTCTATCCCTCTCCCTTCCTCTCTATGAAAAATCAATAAAATATATATATTTTTAAAAAAGAAATAGAAACTTGTATAAATAAGTCTGAATGCAGGCAGATAAACAAAGTGGGCAGAGTGGTCTGGCCTGCTGGCAACCAAGGCAGAGGAGACAGACAGAAGAATAGTGGACCACTGGGAACTTCAATATGGTGCTATCTAACAGGAAATTGAGAAGTTGCAGACTGAACAGTAAAGAGGGATCTTAAACCAGCCCCCATGGGACACAGGCAGCCCAGGACCCCTGTTCTCTACTGTTCTGTCACCCACCATGGCCTCTACTAGGTACAGCTCTTCTATGGTAGGAACTTCTTCACCTGCTTACCAGGCTTTATTGAACACCACACCATTCTGGGCAGTAGTTCTCAACCTTTTTTAATGCTGTGACCTTTTAATACAGTTCCTCATGTTGTGGTGACCCCCAATCTTAAAATTATTTTCGTTGCTACTTCATAACTGTAAATTTGCTACTGTTAATGAATCATAATGTAAATATCTGTTTTCTGATGGTCTTAGGCGACCTTGCTAGCAGTTTTCAACCTGTCGGGACCCACAAGTTGAGAACCACTGCTGTAGAGCCTAAACAAACAAAAATATCAGCAAAGAAACATCAATCTTAAATGATTCACTAGATCAGATGGAAATTAATTGACATCTTTAGAACATTTCACCCCAAAGCCACAGAATATATATTCTTCTCAAGTTCACACAGAATATTTTCAAAGATAGACCACATATGGGAACACAGAAAAAGTCTCTTCAAATTCAAGAAGATAGAAATCATATTAAGCATCTTCTCAAATCACAATGGCACAAAATTATAAATCAACTACAGTAAAAACAATGAAATAAAATCAAACATTTGGAAGCTAAATAGCATGCTACTAAACAATGATTGGGTTACTAAAGAGATTAAAAAAAATAAAAGTATCCTGATAACAAGTGACAATGAAAACACAACAATACAAAATCTATGGGACACCGTGAAAGCAGTCTTGAAAGTTAAAGCTCTATAGGCCTACTTCAAAAAGCAAGATAAAATGGTAATAAACTATTTAACCATACAACTTAAAGAATTAGAAAGAGAGCAACAAGAAAATCTCAGAATAAGCAGAAGAAAGGAAATAATAAAGATCAGAATAGAAATAAATGACATAGAGACCCCTGGAAAACACACACACACACACACACACACACACACACACCAAACAAACAAACAAAAAAACCAAAGATCAATAAAACCAAGAGCTGATTCTTTGAAAAGATAAACAATATCAATAAACCTCTAGCCAGGCTCACAAAGAAACAAATAGAGAGGACCCAAATAAACAAAATCTGAAATGAAAGATGTGAAGTAATAACAGACACCACAGAAATAAAAAAGATTTAAAAAAATACTATAAACAACTCTACTCCAACAAACTGGACAATGTAGTTGAAATGGACATATTCTTAGAAAAATACAAGCTTCCAAAACTCAATCAGGAATCAAAACTCAAAGCAGTAATCAAAAATCTTCCAGCAAATAAAAGCCCTGGTCCAGATGGCTTTACAGGAGTTTTATCAAACATTCGAAAAAGAACTAAAACTTATCCTCTTCAGACTATTCCAAAACATTCCAGAGGAAGCCACACTTCTATGAAGTTCATTTCAAAACCAGATAAAGAGACAACAAAGAAAGAGAATTACAGGCCATGAGCATCATGAACATGCTCAAATCTTCAATAAAATTCTAGCACATCAGATCCAGCATTACTTTATAAAGATCATACACCATGACCAAGTAAGATTTATCCTGGGGATGCAAGCATGGTACAATATCTGCAAATCATTAAATGTGATACATCACATAAACAAACTGAGAGATAAAAATCACATAATCATATCAATTGATGTAGAAAAAGCATTCGACAAAATCCATACCCTTTCTTGATAAAAACTTTCAGCAAAGTGGGAATAGAGTGATCATACCTCAACATAATAAATGCCTTATATGACAAACCTACAGCCAGCATCATACTCATTGGGCAAAAATTAAAACCATTTCCCCTAACGACAGGAACAAGATAGGGATGCCCACTTTCACTACTCTTGTTTGACATAGTACTAGAAGTGTTAGTCATAGCAATCAGACAAAAAGAAGAAATAAAAAGCATCCCAATTGGAAAAGAAGTAAAAGTGTCCTTATTCACAGATGGCATGATATTGTACATAGAAAATCCTAAAGATTCCATCCAAAAACTACTAGACTTAATAAATAAATAAATTTGGCAATGTAGCAGGATACAAAATTAACACTCAGAAATCTATGGCTTTTTTATACACCAATAATGAACTCACAGAAAGAGAAATAAACAAACAAAAAATAATCCCATTCAGCACTGCACCAAAAAAAAAAATTAAGATAACGAGGAATAAAATTAACTAAAGAGGTAAAAGACCTGTACTCAGAAAACTATAAGACTCTAAAAAAGAGGTAGAGAAAGACATTAACAAATGGAAGAATATACCTGTTCATGGATTGTTAGAACAACATCATTAAAATATCTATACTACCCAAAACAATTTATAGTTTCAGTGCAGTCGCCCTTAAAATACCAACTGTATATTTCACAGACCTAGAACAAATGGCTCCAAAAATCCATATGGAATTAACCCCCCCCCCCCCACACACACACAAATAAATAAATAAATAAATAAATAAATAAATAAATAAAAACAAAAACAAAAACAAAAAAAACGAAATAGCCAGTAATCCTGAGAAAGAAGAACAAAGTTACAAAGTTGGAGGGATCACAATCCTATCTAATAAAAGGGTAATGTACAAATTAATTGTCACTCCACCACAAAGATGGTGGTGCCCATAGCCACAAGATGTGGTGCCCAATTGTCCATCAATAAACAAAATAAGTGCACAGATGGGAGGGTATATATCCATGACAGGACCAGAGCAGTGTGGAGCAGCTGCACCTCTCTTCCTGCACTTGTAATTATCAAGACTTGGCTGACACACAGGCCCTGTGGTGGGACTGAGCTACAACTTTGGGAGCCCTTTTTCAGGAAAGCTCTGCTGGCTCTGAGAGAGGGGTGTTTATTTGGCTCCTCCAAGTTGTTGTACAAGGTCAAAGGCTTCTCAGGCAGTGTATCAGCTCATTTAGTTTTGCCACCTTTGTGGGCTCTGTCTCCAATTATTCTGTGAAGCAACCTTCTAAATCCAAGGTCCCATTTTTCACACAAATGCTGCACCTGGGGCCAGAGTGATTCTATCTGCTTGTCCAAAGACAGACTAATCAGTAGTCCATGTACTGGCACTGACTGTGTCCTCGGCTCTCTGCTGAGACCCCACATGGTACCTCATTTAATTCCCACAGTCTTCTATGAGGCAGGTGAAGCACCTCCATTATATTATGAGGAAGATGAAGCTTAAAGAGATTAGGGAATGTGCCCAGCCATGTCATTTCTGAGGGCTGGAGCCTTCTATCACCCTGCCTGCCTTTCAAACATTAGGCAGTACCTTTCCCACCACACATTCTTTTTCTCTCACAGATGGGCATCTGGCTGGCTCTCAGGAGTCTTGGCTTTCAGTCCTGACACAGCCTCTAAGTTATCTATCCTTATCAAGCTTTTTCACTCTTCTCAGCCTCAGCTAACCTATCAGTAAATTAATAGTGTTAGTAATAATAACCATTGGTTAAGTCATTACCAGGCACATTGTGAATACTTACCTGTGTCACTCACTTAATCTTCACAACTGTGCTTTGAGGGAGAATCAACAACTTCCCTCATTTTATGGAAAGGAAAGGAGGCCCACAGAGAGGAAGTGAATGCAGTTTCAGGGTCTGCAGGTGGCTGAGCCAGGAACCAGCCTGGAGTGTTTGATCCTGGAGCCTATCCAGCATCCCACTCCCAGCACAGGAGCAGTGGTGCTGCTACCGCTGGAGCCCCTTTCAGATCGATAGCTGGAATTCTAAGAAAAGAACCAAAATGGAGTCCAGGTTGCCCAGGGCCAGGCCCACTGGACAGTCAAGTCACTCCAGGGCCCACGCTGGCCCAGCCCATGCCTCTGCTCATATTCTTCCCTGCCTCACCTGTGCTACTTTACATGATTGGAACTCCCTTCTCCATGCTTCCAATCAAGTCTCCCTTCTCCTGCCCATGTCAGAGACTCTTTTTAATTATTTGTATTGAGGTGATTATGAATTGCTACTTGATTCTAAGCCCCTGGATTTGGACACAACAGGTACATAGTGAGTCACATTGTGGTGACTCCACATGCATGTTCCATACATGTGCCTGTAACCAGCAAGCACTTCACATCCTCAGCACATATGTAGTATGTCTTAATATGACATTTTCAAACAAATCTTAAGTCAGTATGGCTAAATTCAGTTTCTTTTTATAAGTGTTGCCATCTTCTACTCCTCTTCTACTGCCTTTGAGGTAACTGAAGTCCATGTGACCCCATCAAATAAGGATGGGAAATGTCATTGGCAGAGCTGAACAACAAAGCCATGCAAACTGAGCTTCTTGCTCCAGACTCTCACACTCAGTGCTTGGGTAATCAGAAAAGCTTGGGTGTAGCACAGCCAATAAGGATGCCCTCCCCACTCCCTCTTTCCAGACCTTCTTAGCCTCTTCAGGGAAGCCACATAGAAGCAGAGACATGGAGAGGACTGCCAAGGACTGAATGGAGGGCCTGAGGATTGCTATATCAGTGCCTCTGTCCTCCAGTGACAAGTGCTCATTTGGACAGTTGTGGTTGAGAACTACCATTTAACTTCAGCTCCACAATGAGGCTACTGAGGAAGCAAGTCATGCACCTAGGACAGAATCTCTTGTGTTTGCTTAATATTTCTCATAAATTTCCACTCCTTATGCAGTCAATGTTCCCTGCGAAGGGACATTGGCGTGACATGGCATATACCTACAGATGGTGGAATCTGAGTGCCGAGGGATCTCATCAAGGAACTTCAGTAAAGGTATCATCATGTCCTGGATGGATAATGGTCAGAAGCCTTTGTCACCCACCAGAGGCTCAAGGCTGCTTTGGCAGGGCACAGAGTGGTCTCCTTCCTTACATAAACTTTCTGAGAAATCAATAATGGGCACATCAAGGGTACTAAGGAGGTTTTCTTGGGATCGGTTATTATATTTGGTAGTCTGGGCTAGGTGGGAGTCCCACAGCAAGAAAGGGACTAAAGCCTGGCTTAAATGTTGCTTGAATGTCCTAGAATAACATCATTTGTTTTAGTGGGTTAGTATTGACCTATGAACCAGGAGGTCACAGTTCAATTCCTGGTTAAAGAACACCTGGGTTGTGGGCTTGATCCCTGGGTTATGGGAGGTGTGCAGGAGGAAGCCAATCAATGATTCTCTCTCATAATTGATGTTTTTATCTCTCTTTCCTCCTCTCCCTTCCACTCTGAACTCAATAAAAAATATTTTTTTTTAAAAAAAAGGGACTAATTAAACAATTCAATTCAATTTGACAAGCAACATGTCTTGAGGCCCTGTGCAGGGGAGTGAGGACCCAGAGCTCCAACAGAGTACTGGCACCCTGAGGGTCTCCAAGTTGGAGTTGGGAGATATGGAGGTACAGACTTTACAAAACAGACTGCACCATTAGACTAGGTCAGTGGTTGGCAAACTCATTAGTCCACAGAGCCAAATATCAACAGTACAACGATTGAAATTTCTTTTGAGAGCCAATTTTTTTAAACTTAAACTTTTTCTAACACCATTTCTTCAAAATAGACTCGCCCAGGCTGTGGTATTTTGTGAAAGAGCCACACTCAAGAGGCCAAAGAGCCTCATGTGGCTAGCAAGCCAAGGTTTGCCGACTACAGGACTAGGTGGAGGAGGCTCCTTTGGAGGCATGACTGAATCCCTTAATTACCTGTGGTGGCTCTTTGAACACTGTGAAATATTGCTCTAATGTCCTAGAATAACATCATTTGTTTTAATTTTTCATGTAATATTATGTCTGCTAGATGCCTCCCCCATCCATTCTCCCTGCTGCCCAAGGCTGCCTTGACCAGGTTTAAGTAATTTGGAGGAGACTCAAGTACCCTTAGGTGATGCCATAGCCTCCTAAGAAGGGCTGAGGCCTGTGCCAAGGCAGTGGCAAAATCTCTTTCTCTTGTTGTTGATTTGACCTCTCAACAGTCCATGCTCTTGGAGGTGCTGCTCTTTCAGTCTTTTCCTGTATGGAAACTTTCCTATAAAGCTGGTTCTGTAATGACCAGAAAGGAGAAAGATTTCCTCAAGAGTCATTCCCTAGTTGGTGGAGGCCCCTCAACAGTTTGGATTTGCTTTAGTTTTCCTTTTCACAGTCTTGGGGGAGAAACCCCAACATTTTATCATCATCTTCACCCAAAACTTTGATCTTCATAAAATGGGCCTGAACATGTTATTATTTCCCTTTATCACAATGGGATCCAAGCTTCTGCTTGCTCCCTACACAACATCCAAGTGAGGCACTCTGCATTGTTTCACACTATTCCACACAAAGCAAGCCATACTCAGAAAGGAGGGCAGTACCATGCAATCATCACTGCTGTTCAAGGCTCAAATACAGCTATGTATCCACACTTCTGCTTTCCTCTTTGGGATTTAGTGTTTATCCTTTAAAAAAAGAGAGAGAGAAAGCACAGGCCTAGGATAAACCCCCGCTGTGCTGATTATGGGCTGTACCTTTATATCCTTAGGACATAACCCAACTTCTCTAATCTTCTCTATTCATGTGTAGAATGAAGATGATAATAATAATTACCTTGTAGGGTTGTTACCAAGGTCAAATTTAATAATGTATAAAAAGGAGAGCCCCATTTGCCAATGCCCTAAGCATGGTAGCTGTTATACTTGAAGATACAAAGATTACTGACTATTCACAGTAAGGGCTGTTCATTGCTATCACTTCTCCATAACTCTCCAAAGAAAATTGCATTATTAAGTTCAGAATCTCTCTTTGGCCTTCTAAAAACAAACAAACAAACAAAACAGGGGAATGCCTCTCTTTTTTCTCCTCTCTCTAAAACCAATGCATGTCCTTAGGTGACACAGTTTACAGTCAACAGGATGAAATAAAATTTGGTTTTCCTGTTAAAAAAAAACATAAACAACAAAAGCAGGGGAATGCCTGTGCTGGAACAAGATTCCATGGAAGAGAATGCACTAGGCAATGGTCTTTCTCTGGCTGGATCTCAGAGGTACTTCTCTGAAGAGCTGCGCTGCTCAGCATTTCTGTGATCTGCCAGATGCTGGTGGGCAGAGGAATCAAGGTGCCCAGAACATGAAAACCATAAGGTTTAGCTCACCTATTAGTGATACCCCCAGAGATCTGAAGGATGCCCTTGGGGCATATGCTGCTTCTGGATCTGGCTGAGAGGGTGAGTGGCATGGGAGTTTCCCCTGTATTAATGAAAAGGGTGCTTTTCATTATCTTGAAAAATCTTGAAGGAGATTTTAGGGACATTCAGATGAGCAGGATTCCTTCTTTCTATTTTTGACTGATGTACATAGCCTTCCCTAGTGTTTTATTTTGTTTTGGGTTGTGTTTTTTTTTTTTTTTGGCTATGGTCTTCTTAGTCTATTTGTCTTGCTGACTAAAAAACTAGAAAAGGAAATATTTGAAGAGAGATTTTCTACTCAAAATAATGGCAGGAAATATTTAGATAACAGCACTTTCAATATTCTAACAAGCTAAAAAATGTATTAAACACACACACACACACACACACACACACACACACATATACTCGGATAGTGTTTGAACTTTATCTATGAGCAGGGTATATTTACATGCTATGCTTATGAAAAAGGAGCTAAGAAAGAGTGACAAACAAGATCAGAAGGAAAGCAGAAAGTGAAAATAAAATTTGTGGATGCCTATTATGTGCTAGAAATAGGTCAATGTTTTCCATATATTATTGTGCCCTCAACAACACATAAAGCAGATACCATTACTATCCCTATTTTAATATGCAAAGATTGAAACTATCCCTAAATTATATATTTTGTCTTAGCTCCAAGTCCACTGTCTTGGTCAACATTTTGTCTCTAGACCCCAAGATAATTGAGTGAAAGAATTTTGCATTTTTCCAGTTTAAAAAAAAATAAGTACTAGCACTCAAATATGTAAGGTCTTACTGTGTTAATTTAGACTATTTCCAACTTAACATTATAGAAATTGTTTATAATGCTTATACACTGTTGAGGTAGAAAGGAAACTAATAGGGATAAAGAGAAGTTAATAAAAACATGCATTTACAAATTGTTACTATATTCATTATTTATTATTAATAATAGATACTTAGTTTTAATCTACCCAGCTGCATGAAATCAAACAGATGAAGAAATGTGTAGTGGACAAGAGTTTAAAACTGAATGAAACTGAGTTCAAATCTCTGCTAGTTTACTAATCAGCTGTGTACTTTTAAGGCTAATTACTTATTTTTCAGCTCTTAAATTTGCTTATGTATTAATTGAAAAGAATGACATCTCATTCAAACAATTCTTATAAGAAATGAATCACTTCAAGTATGTAAAGCACCTAGAATGTAATATAGAGGACACATAGTGGACTCTAAGCATGAAACTGTGGTTAACATTCCTATCACTGATTCACATATATTTATTGCATCATATGTACTGGGCCTTTGCCAGATGCTAGGTTTATTTTTAAGCAGATCAGTTGTTCAAAGAGACAGTTGCACTACACCTGGCCAATCAACTGGTAAATATGAAATGAAAATATCTCCACTATAGGAAGCTTTTCTCAGAAATATCCTACTGGGAGAGATTCACAATTACCACCTTCATTTGCAAAAGTGAGCACTTTTTCTCAATGGGTGGTTGCATTTTCTTTTCCTATTTATATATGCATATACATATACTTCAAAGTTTCCAGCCACTCAAATCACTGAGTTTACAGGGGAAAAAAATCAATATGAGACGTTTCTAGGCAAATACTTTGGAAAGAGATTTTCAGTTGTTTCTAAGAATTCCTCCTCCCTCATCCCTTTGATCTGAAAGTCCTATGAAACACTTTGGGACTCTTACCAGGTAATATATTGCCAACTGGTTTCCAGCCTCTTGGCCTTACCCTCTTGGCCTGAGTGTTACTGTGAATTGCTTAATTAACCTGGGTATGAGTTAAGGTTTTTCAGTTGCCTGTTCAAATTCATGGATTTTTCAAAGTGAAATTTAACAAGGCAGACTGGGAAGCTGCTATGTTTCTGTGCTTAAATTTTTATTTGCTTTTTTTTTCTTCTTTTGGGGCAGACTCAAGAACTTCTTCCTGAACCCCATTAGCCATCTCTTACTATAAAATGATTTTTTGGCCAACTAATTAGTTATGCTGTTTGTGAGGGGGAGAAAAGAATGAAAGCCTAAGCCCTAAGCCCTTTGATCACTTGCTCTTGATGAAATAAAACAAGCCAAAACCCATAAGGTATAAATAATTGAGTCTAAAACTTAATTGAGTCATGAACAGGAATTTAATGAATTCTCATGTTTTCCTTTCCTATATTTATAACATGCTAACACATCCATTGTTTGTCAGGGTAGGAAGGATATTGGAAGTTAGGGAGGGGGAATTAGCCAAAAGGAAATATGGCTGCCTGATTTAATTATTTCTTTGTGTAGAATAATAATATCCTCGTTAGTAAAGAGCTGTAGTCTAATATCCCCCGTATAAGTCACTTTAGGTTAGTTTTTCTATCCAGTGGGAAAGGAAAAGTGCACATTAGTTAGCTAACTGCCTACAGGGAGGCCATCAAATGAATTTAGTTAATGAGATTTATTAAATGTATTTTTAGTTTCTGCGCAAAGAAAATGGATCTTTGAATAAAGTAAATCATTGTTTTTATAGTCTTACTGTGAATCTAATTCCACCTTTATGTATATTTTTATAATGTGGTCTCAGAACATGTAGAGTTAATTTGGGAAGATTAACTCTACGTTCATGCTTTGAAATCTTAAAACATGAATATATTCATTGATCACTATTGTAAATGTTCTCAGCTGTGGCTGGGAAAAGAACCTGTGAAAATATGAAAACAAAACGTTCATCTTTCCCACCTCACTCTGCACTTCCTCACTGAATTTCTGATTCAGAGGGTCTGCAGGGCTTGGAGTCTGTATTTTAAAGTGCCCAGTTGGTCAAGATGATCATCCATTCTTGGAAACTAAGAATCTAGAGCAGTGATTCTCCACATTTAGTGTGCATCAGAATCTCCCATGGCTCAATGGCTGAGCCCCATCCCTAAAGCTTCTGGTTAGGTAGGCCTTCGGTAGAGAATTTGCTTTTCTATAATTCCCAGGTGATACCATGTTGCTGATCCTGGGACCATACCTGGAGACTCAGTGATCTAAGGCAATTTGCCTCCTGTTTTTTGGAAATATCTTAGCCTTTTATTTGGGACTAGGGGCCCAGTGCACAAAATTTGGGGGG
>PVJN01045502.1:0-16873 GCA_004026805.1 Lasiurus borealis
CCTTCCAGTCGGCCCCGCCCTCCACGGCCCTGGAGTCTCATGTGACTGGGTAATCCTCTAGACCGCTGCCTTTCCAGCTCCCCTGCCCGCCAGGACCACACGAGTCTAGATCTCTAGGGTTTCACTCGAAACAGGGGCCCAGTGGACTCAGAAGTGGCACAGTTGGGAGGGTCTGTCTCCCGCCCAGTCACAAAAGACAGCAGCACAATCAGCAATCTGTCCTCAGTGTGGCGCCGGTGCCGTGTGTGTGTGCGAGCGCGCACACCACCGTGACCAGGCCTCCTATCTTTTGCGACTCCCCTAAATTTCCGTGCACTTCTCCCTTTTCACACTCCAGACTCCCCCCGTATGAGTTTCAGCTGGATCTGGGGTTTAGTGTCGTAGGATAAGGGGTTCAATGCCATTGGGGGTCTCCGTTTCCCTCCTGCCAGAGAAAGCCAGCCAGGTACTCGGGCACCCGCTCTCTCAGCGCTCGCGTCTCTGTACCTCAGCTTTTTGCAGTTCCTCTGGGTCTCTGTGAACCCCTCTCTTTCCTTCTAGCTGTAGAACTTCCACTCAGCCAGCTTTCCTGTGGTTTGGATGATGTCTGTTCTGTCTTTTGGTTGTAGTTTTGAAATTGTTGTGCTAGGCAGCAGTGTAGGTGTTTACCTATGCTGCCATCTTGGCTCCTCCACCATTTTTAATCTGGTTCCTTTTATTGACTATATATGGAGAAGGAGTCTCCTCACTTATCACTGTGTATTAGCTCCATGAGGCAAAGACTTCTGTTTTGTTTGCCGTTTTATGCTAAGTGACTAGAACAATGTCTGGTGCATAGTAGGTTATCCATGTATATTTACTTAATGAGATAAATAAATGCATCCCCAGACCAAACCGTAAGTTCCCTGGGGACAGTACAGGTTGACACAGCTGTTCTGTTCACTGGCTGCTGTCTGTGGAATGTGAGAACACACATTTTTGCCCTCTCTGAGGGTTGAGGAAGTGGCATATTGTGTTGTCCCTATATGAGTAATGATAGTTTAGGCTGTGCCTATCTGCTACTTAAACTATAGATTCTTTCCCAGATGCTTACAAATGAGATGTGGAAGGGACATAAAAACCACGAGCCAGCCTTGGTGCCCATACAAGACCTTTTAATTTTTATGTTCACCAGTCCCTCCCTAGGAAGCTTCTCCGATGGGTCTTGATGGGGTGGGGTGGGGCTGTCGAGGCAGGTAGGGTGTGTGCTGATGTCACAGTGAGTCTTCCCCTCCAGTCAGGTCTGAGGGGAAATGTGTGGTAGATCACAGGGAGGCAGAATGTCAGTCCCTGACAAGCTGAGGTGGCTCTTTGGTTTCCCTTTCATGCCTGTGCTTGAAGCCTTGCCTCTGTTTAGATAAATGAACAGGCATAGAGAGGAGCTTCACTGCAATGGTCATAATCTGATATGCAATGGATACAAAGTCTGGCTGGGGAGAATCAAATCTAATTCTGATGATCTAATAATATCTTTGAGGAGGTGCCCTGAGGGTAACTTTTGGTCTTTAGGCTTCTCCTCTCAAGTGATCATAAGGAGAGGAAGGTGGCCAAATTTTTCCAGAACCTCTATGCTAAGTGAATTTATCTGGCACAGAAATTTTAGGTTCAAGGACTTCAAGGTACAATAATAGTTGTCTTTTTGTCAGCTGATGAATAATTTTGAGAGAGTCATGAGGTATTAATTTAATGAATCCAAGGACTTATGCTCCTTCCCTACACACACACACATCATCATCATCATCATCATCATCATCATCATCATCATCATTCTGGCTACAGAAATTGTCATAGGTTTGCATGTCAGGTTTTGTGGTAAGGAACCTAGAGTCTCTCTTCCTCACCCCAGGTATTTATGAAGCTCTGATTCTGTGTCACATTACTGCTGCCTACATATCCCTCATCTTCTCCTACACATGGCCTAAGGCTTACTTTTCAGCCCTGCCATCTCTCCTGCTTCAGCACCTTCCTAGGTTATCAGTCAAAATCCTATTCCCTATGATGCCAATTGCAAATGCAAGACCATGTGAAAACTTTCCTTCCCCTGCTCCTTATTTCAGCCCTGCAGTACCCTGTGCTTTCCTCATGATTCTCACCTTCTCACCCTGACATTAGTGGGGTGAGCCCAGCAGGTAATGCCCAGCATGCTGGCCTCTTGGACACTTTACCTGTGATATCTCTTCCCTCCCTTCCTCCCTTGCCTTTCCTTTCTTGATTTGGCATTGCACTCGGTCAGCCTTCTTAAATGCATGGTGTACTTGTTATAGCCTAAATCTTCGGCTGTAGCCTTAGAGCTGACATTTCAGCCTGGCATGCAGGCCCTTTTGATGCCTCCTTCCATCCTCCATCCTATTGTATGTACTATGTTGTAGTTGTGCATAATTATTATCAGCTCTTGGAAACCCTAGGCTCAGTCTCAGCTTTATGGCCCTGCCCATGTTGTTTCTGCCTTCTAGAGTACCTTTTCCCCCTTCCTTCTCAGTAGGCTGAACCTAGCTGATCTCTAACAATGTTATTCTGGTGCCTCCTCCTCAAAGCAGTCATCTGGGTCAGCTGCATCTGTTGGGGAGGGAGGCTGCTGGCCCCCTGGACAAAACTTATATTAGAACATGTCTAAAACTGTATGTTTTAAGTGTTGATTTCCAGCTAACTGGACTGCTGTAAAGGCAGGACTTGATCTTTGGCCTCTATCACTGTACCTAACACAGAGATATTTAGAAAATATTTGGCTTTCAGGTCATTTGTTCTTACCCTACTAACATATATACTCAATGCTTTTTGATTTAGGTTGTTGTTTTTCTAACAATATTTAATGAAGTCCTATCTGATGCAGAGAGGAATAGAGCTTGTACATTGAAGTTGCCACTTTCTTGAAAAAATGGCTTAAGTGGCTTTATTCACTACTTTTATTCTCATAAAGATTTGTCATATGCATTTACCACAACAATTGAGAATTTAGTAAAAGTTAATTTAGGAATAAGATAATTTCTCCACTGCCTACAAGCAGCCATCAACCTAGGTATTCTTAAATTTTTAAACTGTTGTTTTTAGTTGGTTTTTAGAGACAGAGTAAGCAAAACAAAAGGGAAAGAGAGAGAGCAACATCTAAGTGAGAGTGCAACATGTATTGGTTACCTCCTGCATGCTCCCCTACCAGGCATTGAGCCTGAAACCCTGGCATGTGCCTTAACTGGATATCAAACCAGCAGTCTTTTGATGCATGGGATGATATCCAGACAACTGAGATACACTGGCCAGGGTGGTATTTTTAATTTTATAAATGGGCTGCTGTAAGAAAACTATAAGAATATTGCGCCCTGCCCTGTGTTGCTCAGTGGTTAGAGTGTTAGCCCACAAGGGTTTGATTCCTAGTCAAGAGCACCTACATGGGTTGCAGATTTAACCCCTGGCTCTAGCTAGGATGCATGGGGCCAATCAGTATGTCTCTCTCACATTTATATTTCTCTCTTTCCCTGCCTCCATTCCTCCCTTCCAAAAATCAATGGAAAAAAATGCCCTCAGGTGAGAATTAAAAAAAAAAAAAAGATGATCATGCATTCAGCTTCAATCAATTCAATTCTCCTCCAAATAAAGTGTAAGAGGGAAACTATAGGAAGAGAGTAAAGTACAAAGAGGGATTGGTATTTTAATGGTCACCAAACTCTGAAGCTTCTATCGTATATAGTCATTTCTGTTTGGACAAGAGCTTGTTTTCCATACTCAAGCTTAGTTTGTTATGGGCTGAATTTAACTCTTTCAGGGAACGGACTCTTAACTTGCCTCTGACATATGGCTGTCACTCATACATGCAGGACACCAGCAAGATTCTAGACTTGTTGTCTTCCAGGTAGAGTGGGCTCTGGCTTCTCTGCTGGGATCTGTCTCAGACTAATGATTTCTAGTGACAATAACTCATTTATCACAGGCACTTTTCACCCTCAGCTCAGGGGGTTTCAGCTGGATGGTCTTTCTTGCCTGTTTTGAGTTTCTCTGGGTTGAATGTAGAGTATTATGGTATGATGAATGCAGAAGGAAGTATCAGACATGAATGAGCTTCTGTTTACTGGACAGTGCAAACAACAGTACTCACATGAAAAAGGTTGTTATGTTCCCTTTTTCTTCATGAAATTTTCACAATAAATAGCCAGTGAAATTGTATTCAGTTGTCATTTTTAGCATATGGGGCTGGTTCTGATAAAATTTTTACTTTGGTTTAGGGATAATTCAGTGCATAGCCAACAAAGGACTAAGAGAAATATAAATCTTTCATCAGTTTTCATCTCCCATACATAGAAGCATAAGTTGGAGGTAGAAACTCAATACATCTTTTTGACATCCATGTTCCTAGGTCAGGGTTGGCAGTTGAGTTAAGGGAAAATGGAAGAGGGAGAATCAATGGGAAAAGACATTGGGTGTCTGGAACAGTCACATGGAGACTCTCTCTTTCCTTAAGTTTAAATTTTTCTTATTTGAAATTTTGAAGATGATCACAATTAAATAGAAGTTGTTAAACACCCAGTTGATCAAGATATTTTATAAACCTGTTTAGAAATGTCCCTCAGGTAAGTAATCTCTATGTAGTGGACAGATGGGGTCTGATGACCTGGAAAGAACTCTTGTACAAGTGACTAGGGTGCTTGTAGTACGGAGGTCACAGCTGAGTGCCAGCAGGAAAAGAGAGCTGGAAAATCTGTCCCCTGCAGCCAAATGGGTGTTAAATCCTAGGCTCATGCCAGCTGAAATGAAGCATCATGTGTGGCCAAAGGCTGTTGTCAGAAAAAGAAGAGCTGGCTTCTAATTTTTTCAAGTCAGAATCCAACTCTGTGTCCTGAGAGCCAGCTGCTCTTACCCCTTAAGGTGACATCTCAGGGCCCCAAATGACCTCCTTTTCCCTGTTGCAGGCAGCTGGTCCTTGAGGTTCTTTTCACATACCTTTGATAAGAGGAAATCTCTACAGGGCTCTGTGTATGGATGGTCTCAGAGCACATCTTGTCTTATTGTCATGGTCAAAGACTGCTTAGTCTTCGGTAAACTGAGCAGTATTCACTGAGAATCTGTGCTTAGTACATTAAATAGTCTTTGCTCTCAAAGAGTTTATATCACACACACATGCGAACACACACACCTATTCTTTAAACTTTAAAGAAGAAGAATGGCCGAAACCGGTTTGGCTCAGTGGATAAAGCATCGGCCTGTGGACTGAAGGGTCCGGCTTGATTCCGGTCAAGGGCATGTATCTTGGTTTTGGGCACATCTCCGGGGAGGGAGGGGCCCTGCAGGAGGCAGCTGATCGATGTCTCTCTCTCATTGATGTTTCCAACTCTCTGTCCCTCTCCCTTCCTCTCTGTAAAATATCAATAAAAAATATGTATTAAAAATATGTATAAAAAAAAAGAAGAAGAATGAATGAACATGTATGCTTAGCTACCCAGCAACAGGACACCGATGAATAAATTTTTACTGACATTAACAAATCTTTGTGCAACACAGATCACAGGGATTTATCCTTCATTAGAATAGAAAGACGGAAAAGAGGGCTTAGTTTTCCCTTAATTTGGTGGAGAATAAGAAGAAAATCATTAGTTTTATTCTTAGAAGAGTTGAGACCATGGATAGAACATAGTTTGATGATTAAGAAATGGCCACTTCCTCCAGGACACATGGTTGGTGTGCTTCTATGAGTGGTCAGGGACTGCTAGTAGGAGGGCTGGTTTCTCATGGTGTTTCAGGTTTCATGTGGGATCATACATGTGACTGGGCTTATTCATACGATTCCTACAGAGAAATGTTTGGTAAAAAAAAAAAATCACGGCTCCCTGAAGAATCATAGTTCACATCCTAATCCTCAGAAGCTGTGACTATGTTAGATTATATGGGGAATAGAGATTGCTTGTAAACTGACCTTGAGATGGGATGATTATTCTGGATAATCTAATTCAGGTGGGTCAAATGTAATCATGAAAGTTCTCTGCAGTGAAGGAGACAGGAGACTTTATCACAAGGCTAGAGTTAGGCCTTGTGATAAAGTCTCCAAATCTTTGTTGCTTTGAAGATGGAAGAAGGTGCCATGAGCAGCCGGACCTTAGAAGCTTGAGAAGGGAAAGAAATGGATTCTGTCCTAGAGCCCTTAGAAGGAACCAGTCCTACCAACACCTTACTTTTTAGGCCAGTGATACCCATTTCAAACTTCCAACCTCTAGAACTCTAAGATAATTAATTTGTGTTGTTTTTCTGGAAACAGTGAAGAATCAAATCTATAACAATAAAAGTGTAATATGTTTATTATACTGGACATTTTACCAGGCAACGTTCCGGACATAGCCAGGGCTGCGAGGGAATCCCAGGTCTCTGGTGCCAGAAGGAAGCCATTGCCGGCAGCTGGGTGAAGGAAGATCTACTCTTCCATGAATTTTATGCATCGGGACTCTAGTGTGGATTATACTAGTAAAACTGAAACTCATAGACACAGAGAACAGTATGGTGGTTACCATAGGGAAGGTAGTGGAGTGGGTAATAAAGGGTAAAAGTTACCAAATATATGATGATAAAAGATGATTTAACTTTGGACAGAGAGCACACAATCCAATGTACAGATCATAGAAATGTTTATATGAAACCTATATGATTCTATTAAACAATGTCACCCCAATAAATTTAATTAAAAGTTTAAAAATAACTAAATAAATTTGTGTTTTTTTTAAGCCACCAAGTGTGTAGTAATTTGTTATAGCAACAATAAGCAATAATGCAATATGGAAATGTCTCTATTTTGGAAAAATGAGACCCTCTTAGTTATTTATGGTATATAATATAATGGAAATTTATGTAATATAAATAACTCAAAGAAGAATCTTGTCAAAATTAATTCTAAGATATCTCTAAACTCATTTGTTTACTAGAGCAAAGGCAAGATTTCTTCACTATTTTTAAAAATATATATTTTATTGATTTTTTTGCAGAGAGGAAGGGGGAGGGATAGAAACATGGATGAGAGAGAAACATCAAACACCTGCCTCCTGCACACCTTCTACTGGGGATGTGCCCGCAATCAAGGTATATGCCCTTGACTGGAATCGAACCTGGGATCCTTCAGGCCACAGGTCAGCCCTCTATCCACTGAGCCAAATCAGTCAGGGCTTCTTCCCTGTTTTATCCTCAATGCCTAGTTCATTGCCTGACTCATAATTTAAATGAATGAATCTTTTTAAACTAAATCCATGAGAAACAACTATCTTTTTGAAGAGTTTATTTTATAGTGAAAACAACTATCTTTTCAAAGAGTTTATTTTAGAAATCTTAAATCCAGGCTCTTGTTATAGACAAAGAATATCACACTTTATGTTGCTATTCAAAAATGAGAGGTTTGGTTAGAAGATTTTTTTTTAAGTTGTTGTGTTTAAACAAGAGTCATTATTACTTCCTTTGGTTCTAGGAACTTTTTTGTAATTACACATGATTGGAGTGTTAACTTGCCCTTTGCCTGTTTAATAATACTTCTGTAATAGGTAGCAAGTTGTAACCTTAAATTAGTGACCAAAAATTGCGCATTATTTGTGAAATTCAGGTTGGGAAGCCTAGTATTATTTATTAACATTACTAATATTATTAATGATCTTTGCATGGTATCTTTTAGAATTAAGAATAGTTCTAGTGTTGATTTACTGTTTCTTCACTCACTCTCTGAAAAAATCTTTGCTAGGATCTTAACTGTGTGGCAGGCACTGGGAAAACAAAGGGAAATAAGATACAGCACTTCTTAGAGGAATCCACATAAGATGGGAGAAATATGAGTGGATAGATAATGAGACTATGCTATAGCCAGTATTAAAGTAAAATGTGGTGCCAAGATGAGAAAGCTTACAACTTTGCAGGGAAAGTACAGCAGAGGGGAAAAGACGTAAACTAGGTATCCAAGGACCAGAAACAGTTTGACAAGTGGAAGAAGTGGATACATATTATTAACTACAGTCCTCATGCACAAAATTTGTGCAGTGGGGGAGAGGATCCCTCAATTCGACCGGCGCCCCCTCACAGTTCAGAACCCCACGGTGGACATCCCTCTCTCACTCCAGGACCTCTCACTCCTTACTGCCTGCCTGCAGCTGAGCGGTGCTCCCATCCTGTGGTCAGTGTGCATCATAGCAACCGGTGCTTCCACCATTCAGTTGATTTGCGTGGTAGAGTTTTATTGTATAGGACTAGAGTCCCAGTGCATGAGATTCATGTCCGGGGATGGGTAGATCCTTCAGCCTGGCCTGTACCCTCTCCAATCCAGGATCCCTTGGGGAATGTTCGACTGTCAGTTTAGACCTGATCTTGCTCAGGCCTAAGCCGGCAGTCAAAACATCACTCTCACAATCTGGGACTGCTGACTCCTAAACTGCTCGCCAGCCTGCTTGTCTGCCTTATCACTCCTAACCACCTCTGGCTGACAGCCTGATGCCCCTAACTGCTCCCCTGCCTACCTGATTGATTGCCCTTAATGCTCCTCTGCCAGCCTGATCGCCCCCTAATTACCTCTGCCTGCTGGCCTGATTGTCCTTAACTGCCCTCCCCTGCTGGCCTAATCACCCCTAACTGTCTCCCCTGACATCCTTATCCCCCCTAACTGCTCTGCCCTGCTGGCCTGATCGCCTTTAACTGCCTCTGCCTCGGCCCCCACCAACATGGCTTTGTCCGGAAGATGTCTTGTATAATTAGCATATTACCCTTTTATTAGTACAGATTGCCTCCAGAATCTCAGGCACTATGCTGGGCACTTGTGTGGATAACTCTTTTGTTTAATTTTAGGAGAATGATATTCTAATTAGGTAAATTTACAAAACCACGTAGAGTGGGATTTATATTGTCTTAGAAGTCATGGGTTTTAAAGCAGAAGTGCGAAAACTTTCTGGAAAGAATGAGAATAAATATGTTAGGCTCTGTGGGTCTCTGTCACAACTATTCAACTCTGCTGGTGTAGTGTTAAGTAACCAAAGATAATATGGAAACAAATGAACAGGGCTGTGTTCTAATAAAACTTTGTTGGTAAAAATATGCAGTTGGCTGGATCTGGCCCAGGAGCAGCAGTTTGTTGACTCCTGTTCTAGAATGGCAATTATAGTTACCATTTTGTTTTGGGATATTTCGGAAGAAGGAGCTTTTGGGTCCTATTAACTTCTCAGTGGTCAGTGACAGCTTCAGAATAGGCTATAGACTCACCAAGAAATGATAACCGACAAGATTAATAGTGGAGGTTCAGATTGACCCACTTTTCTAACATTTCACATCTTTTTTATTAATATTTAACAGACCTCTGAGAATCCAGATAGAATACATGTTTAGGTCATTATAGATGAGTCCAAATAGAAAAACCACACTAATGTAGTCTTGGCAGAGGATTTGACATTGTGTGGGTATGTCTGTGCTTACAGAGAGAGAGAGAGAGAAAGAGAGAGAGAGAGGAGAGAGAGAAAGAGAGAGAGAGAGGAGAGAGAGACAGAGAGAGAGAGAGAGAGAGAGAGAGAGAGAGAGAGAGAGAGAGAGAGAGATTTGCCTGGAAGTGGAAAAATAAGGAAAAGATCTGAACTGATGACCTGGGAGAAGCCTAGGATGCTCTGTCATCTGGAAAAAGGCAAGAAGCATCTGGTTAGTGTAATGCTGAGGGGTTGTATGAAAGGAAATTCTAAGTCCAGATTTAAAAAACAAAACACATCTTGACATTTTAAAGCAACAAGCCAGAAAAATCTGTCTGAAACAGCTGATACTGTGGGAAAAGTCACTAAATTCAGATATTTGAGTAAGAAAATCTTTTAGCGCAGTGATGTTCAATCTTTTTCATCTCATAATACATACAAACTAATTACTAAAATTCTGCAGCACACCCAAAAATACATATTTTGCCAGCCTGACAAAAAAAAGTATAATTTGATTTATTCACACCAGACAGGTACTGTTGTGTCGGCTATTGTCATTTCTTTTATTTAACAATCTAAGGGAAAAGAGGTTAGTGCCCTTGAGGTCAGGCATTGCATGTTTAAAAAATTTATCAGGACACACTGGTTGAAAATTGCTGTTTGCAGCAAAACCATGAGTTTTTTTGAGAACAGATCTCCAAGAGTACTGGTATATCCTGAGAGAGAGAGAGTGTGGTTGGAAAACCATTAAAGGATTTCAGAAATGTCACCAAAAGGAAACTTTGGGAAATTATATAAGTCACCTATTCTGGCCCTAAGTGACTAAAAGATTCTTCTCTTGGCTAATGAGGGAAAAGTATGACTACTTGGGAGACCTAATTTTTTTTTAGTAAAACTTTTGAAAAATCAAAAGCAGACTAAGTTTATGAGATTGTTTCAAGTTTGGATAGTTCAAATTGGATTGATTAAAAGTGATGTCTGTGGCTGTTGTCTCTGGAGTTTCCTGAGCTAAGTATCCCAAAGTGTTCTGATATGGTTAGCCATTAGGCTCTGTGCTTTTGCTCTGAAGATTGAATTGGGAGGGAGAGGGGGAAGGGGAAGAAAAGATGGAAAATGAGGGAGTTGATATCTTTCTGGAAGACATCCTACATGTTAGCAGGCTACAGTTATCTCAATCAAAACTATTTGAATTTTTTCTTGTGTTTTGGATCCTGAGCACGAATCTTGTCTTTGAAACAGATATAATTTGGGGACATGTGCAGTCTCATAATGTGGAAGCTGAACTTTGCTGGTTCTCCTACTACTTACTGTACCTCACTCCAATTTGCAGGCATCAACTTGATCCCATTGGGCATTTGTGTGTTATTTTTCTGGCCTCTTCCAGTTTCAAAGCACAGAAAGAGCTTCCTCAACAGGGACATCTAAGGGCAGCTGAAGAAAATAATCTGTGAAGCAGATAAATGCTTTGATATGGATTATCTCCAGCAAACTGTTTTAACATGTAAACCAATTAAATAGTCTTCTAATTTGACTCCTCTTTCCCATTAGACAATGCTTTTTTATATTGTACATTTAGAAAAGCATATTTGCATTCTACAATCTGGTTGAAATTATTTTCTTTCAGTAAGGGTTAAATAAAGGGGAGCTTCAAAGCATTGTTGATATATTGCAGGAAACTTTGAAGCTTTTGTTTCCTGGAAAGTTTACTAATGGAGTGTATAGTTTCTTACAGAAATTCTTTTCTTAGCTGCATGTAGTAAATAACCTAGTCAGTGGGATTGTTATTGCAAGATCAAATTAGTACCTAAATTAACTGTTTCCATTGTAAAGAAAATCTTAAGATATAATGTTCTTTGAGTCTAATTAACCTTTTTTTTTATCTTAATTCACCTAACTCTGATAACAATATTACATATACTTTTCAGTAACTCAGCAGCTGTTAAGTATGGAACTAACTTGATCCATTTCAGCACATAGTACATATGTTGCTGTTTTTTAATTTACTATCCTATCTTAGTCAGTGCATGCACCCAGTTGTCCAGTCTGACCACTTCTCATCTCCTCCACTGTCACCACCCAGTCTAGGACTTACTGGCTCTACTTTAATGGCTGTGGTGACCTTCTATCAAATTCTCTGTTTCTTCTTGTCCACTTCCATATTTACCTAACCCTGCGAGTGTCCCACGTCCTGCATGGTTCTAGGTTCAGGTTCAGGGTTCGGGTTTGGGCTCTGGAGGAAGCTGCGCGGAAATGAGAGACAAGAAATAATAATTTGGAAATTGGGGGCCAGGCCCAAGGAAGGAATCCAATTTGCTCTGGCCTTGCCATTCCTTTTATTCAGATTCAGGATACACCTATAACCCTTAGGCAGGCAATTCCAATAATAGCTCAGTGATAGACTATCTGCAAGACTTTACATAAGACTAAAAGGTAGAAATTGCTTCAGCTACCTTTGTCTCAATTAAACAGTGGGTGTATGGCTCTGACCCTTGCCAGAGCTTCAAGGTTTGACCAATGTTCCAGACTCCTTGTCCACCCCTTTCTGCTAGTGAAGACAAGAGGCGGTTTCTCACATAATCCCAACTAGAATGATTTGTTAAAACTAAAACAAGATCATGCCACTCCCTTGCCCATACCTAACAGTGGCTTCTGGTGACTTCAAATAGAACCTACAGTCCTTTTTTGGTACAAGGCCTATATGGTCTGGGCTCAGCTATCTCTCACCAGCATTTCCAGGAACTCTTCTTTTCCCTTGCTCGCTTCCAACCACATGGCCACCTTGCTAGTCCCTTAGACATAGCAGTCACACTTCTATCTTAAGATTGGTTCTTTCCTCCTCCTGATACTCTCCCTCCTGGTATTCACCAGCATTCTGCCCTAATTCTCCCAGGGTTATGCTCAAATGTTAGTACCTCAGAGATACCTGACCACTTTATCTAAAATAAAAGTCCTCTCCAGTTCTTACAAACTGACATGCATTCTATTATTGATTAACCAGTTTATTTGTTCATTAATTTATTTATAATTTATCTGTGTCTTCCAAGAAAATGTAAGCTCCATAATAATGGGGACACTGGGTTACCATTGTATCTTTTATGCCTAGCACACACAAGCAATCAAGATGTATCTGCTCAGTTTTGAGTGAAGGAAAGAACCAGAACTATTTACATTGATTTTGGTCTGCATATGGAGACCACATCACAGAGCAGTTATGTTGTTCAAATATATATATATTTAAATTTTCCTATCCTACTAAAGGTTTGCCATTCAGCAGTCAAAATTTATTTTAGATTTAGTTTCCTAAAAATTTCAGCAGTAACCTAGGTTTACCTTTGATATAGTTTGGAGTAAGGATAGCTGTACCTGAACTTGGTAATTTAATGGTTTTATAGTGGCAGTCTGTGTGGACAGACAACCATTGGAATTTTACTTGCCTTCTTTCCCGGGTGATTAGCAGGCACATTTTTAGCACCAGGAGAAAAAGCCACATACTCGACTGTTTTTAATATCAAAGAGTTCCCATAATTATCCAAATACTCAGTGGTTATCTTAAGAAAATGTATATGACTAAAGGACCTTTTCTTAAAATTTTATTTTATTGTTTAAAGTATTACAAATACGTAGTAGTATATATGTCATCTTTATCCCCCCATTGACCTCCTACCTCCCCTAACCCTAGGCACATGCCTTCATAAAGGAGCTTTTATCCTACAAATGAGCAACCAATAATCTTCCTATAAATACTGTATGAGAAGAAAATGGAATTAATAGAAAAAGTTGGATAAATGGTTTGTAGAACCTTGTAGGAGATAAAATATCCCCATTCCATGAGATAATTTTGTTGACATAATTGCTCTGAGCTAGTTTTAAAAATTCAGGTGTGCTGATATATACTTTAAATACAGAAAAGTTCATTCTTTTTAAAAGTGTACAACTGTGAGTTTTGGTAAGTGCATACAGTTGTGTAGCCACCATAATCAAAATATAAATTTCATCCTGCCTGGCATGGCTCAGTGATTGAGCATTGACCTATGAAACAGGAAGTTACAGCTCAATTCTCGGTCAGGTACCATGACCTGGTTGCAGGCTCGAACCCCAATGTGGGGCCTGTAGGAGGCAGCCAATCTATGATTCTCTCATCATTGATGTTTCTCTCTCTCTCTCCCTCTCCCTTCCTCTCTGAAATAAAAATAAATAAATATTTCAAATATATATATGTATAAATTCCCATTACCCTAAATCATTCTTTGTGCCCCTTAAATCAGTTCCTCCACTCAGCCCTTGGCAGCCCACTGTTCTTTTTTCTATCCTTATAGTTTGTTTTTTTTCCAAAATGTTATCTAAATGAAATTAAATAGTATGTAGCTTTTTGAATTTCACTTAGATTAATGCACTTGAGATCCACCCATGTTGCATGTTCCCAGTAGTTTGGTCCTTTTATTTCTGAGGCCCGGTGCATGAAATTTGTGCATGGGGTCAGAGGGGAGGAGGAGTTCCGCAGCCTTGCCTGCACCCTCTCACACTCTAGTACCCCTCAGACATCTCTCTCACAGCCTCCAGACCCCTGGTTCCTATCTGCTCACCTGCCTGCCTGATCACCCCTAACCACTCACCTATCTGCCTCATCACCTCTAACCACTCTGCCTGCCTGCCTCATCACTCCAAACTGCCTCTGCCTGCCTGATCATCCCTAACCATTCACCTGCCTGCTTGATTGCCCTTAACCATTTGCCTGCCTGCCTAAACACCCCTAACTGCCTCTGCTTTTGCCCCCACGACCGTGGCTTCATCCTGAAGAATGTCCAGAACGAAGTCTGAAAGGTCATTCGGCTGTCCAGTCTAATAGCATATTATGCTTTTATTATTATAGATAGTCTACTGTTGTGTGAATATAGAGTTTACTTATCCATTCACTAGTTGATGGATATTTGGGATATTTTTAGTTTATGATGTTATGAATAAAACTCTCAAAACACATTTTTAGGAAAATACACATTTTCATTTTTTCTTGGATTAATATATAGGGGTGGGGTTGCTGAGCCATATGGTAAATATATGCGTAACTTCATTTTAAAAAAAAAATAGCTAAGGTGATTTCCACAAGAAGGTGAGAGTTTCCTGAGCTGCTTTTTAACCCTTAAGTGCTAATGCCCAAAGCACTTTTTCTCCTTGAAGTGAAACCTCATGATTTCTCTCCCCCTTACCCCCTCAATCTTGTGTTCCAGGCTCTTATACTTGGACCTTTAAAATTACTTTTATTTAGCCGAAACTGGTTTGGCTCAGTGGATAGAGCATCGGTCTGTGGACTGAAAGGTCCCAGGTTCGATTCCAGTTAAGGGCATGTACCTTGGTTGCGGGCACATCCCCAGTAGGGGGCGTGCAAGAGGCTTCTGATCGATGTCTCTCTCTCATTGATGTTTCTAACTCTCTATCCCTCTCCCTTCCTCTCTGTAAAAAAATCAATAAAATATATTTTAAAAAAATAATAAAATTACTTTTATTTAAAACTGTTTCCACTCTTTACTGTTGCCTGAGTTTCTATTTTCTGTCTCCATACATGATGCTAAGTTCACATCTGTTGGTCTTGGTTGTAGTGAGCTAAATAAATGGATGCCAAGGGTACTGGCAGCCCCAAGTGGGACTTTGGTGCAATTGTGCAAATTTAGGGGCATCTGCACAAGGTGGCTGGGCCCTACTCCAGCTCTAGAGAGAGATTCCTAGTATTTTCACCAGCTGTGGGATAGACAACATGCTTGGGCTTTTACTTGTATTTTGCCCTACGTGGAGAAGAGAAAAAGAACTGTGGTTATCAACAGATGGGGGAGGCACATACAGTGTGGAGGGCTTAAATGGGGAATAAAGGGGAACATCTGTAATACTTTCAACAATAAACATAAATTTAAAAAAAAAACCTGGAAACTGAAAAAAAGTACATAGATTTATTTGGAGATACTATGAAGTATGTAGAATCTTGTGAACAGGTTTTTCTCTCAAAGCTTTTACATTACTTTTAAATCAGTGATGCAATAGCATAGTAATTAACAGTGAGAACTCTGGAGCCAAATGCTGCTACAAACCACCTGGGTGACCTTGGGCAGCCTCTCTTATGTTTTCATTTCTTCATCTGTAGAATGGGAATAATAAGAGTAACTAGTAGTGATGGTGAAGTGATTAATATGTATATTGTTTTTAGAATAGAACAGTGCCTGGCAAATATTAAATAATATGAGTGTTACTTGCTGCTGTTATTATTACTAACTAAAACTTTATCCCTAATAAAATGTGTTTTTCATGCATTTGTTTCACTTTTACAGCTTGCAGATACTAGCTACTTATTCAAAGAATGACTAAAATTCAGTTAACAGTGAAAACCAGAATTTTATGACATTACCTAGAATAATATCCAGTTTCTGATTGTCCTCACATGCATGTCTTTATACTCACATATGTTGACTCAACTCACATTTTTAAGTGGCATCAGTTTTTAGGTGTACCTGGCTTATTTCTATTACTTTTTGGAGGCCCGGGAAGAAGTTGTGATTTCTGAGGTACTCTATCCTCCTTCCTTGGTCCTGGCTTTCTCCATTTGAAGGGTTGAATCCACCATAGTTTGGTCACTATGTCAGGGTTAGAAGTTTGGTAACAAGATTTTTCTTTTAAATATATTTTATTGATTTTTTACAGACAGGAAGGGAGAGGGATAGAAAGTCAGAAACATCAATGAGAGAGAGACATAGATCAGCTATCTTCTGCACGCCCACACTGGAGATGTGCCCGCAACCAAGGTACATGCCCTGACCGGAATCGAACCTGGGACCTTTCAGTCTGCAGGCTGACACTCTATCCTCTGAGCCAAACCGGTTCTGGCAACAAGATTTAAAAAAAAAAAAATTAAATCTTTATTATTCAGATTATTACATTTGTTTCTCTTTTTTCCCCTCCAAGCACCCCTCCACCCAGCTCCCACCCCTCCCTCTACCCTTAGCTCCCTCCCATTGATCTCATCCATAGGTGTATGATTTTTGTCCAGTCTCTCCCTGTACACCCTTCACCCCTTTCCCCCTAAGAATTAACAGTCCACTCCCTTTCTGTGCTCCTGATTCTATTATATTCACCAGTTTATTCTGTTGATCAAATTTTTAATTCACTTCATTTTTAGATTCACTTGATAGATATGTATTTGTTCATAATTTTTTGGCTTTTACCTCTTTCTTCTTCCTCTTCTAGAAGAGTACCCTTCAGCATTTCATATAACACTGGTTTGGATTTGATGAACTCCTTTAGCTTTTTCTTATCTGTGAAGCTCTTTATCTGCCCTTCAATTCTGAATGTTAGCCTTGCTGGATAGATTATTCTTGGTTGTAGGTTCTTGCTATTCATCACGTTGAATATTTCTTGCCACTCCCGTCTGGCCTGCATGGTTTCTGTTGAGAAATCAGCTGAGAGTCGTATGGGTGCTCCCT
>PVJN01045503.1:6066-16959 GCA_004026805.1 Lasiurus borealis
GTGTGTGTGTGTGTGTGAGTGTGTGAGTGTGTGTGTGTGTGTGTGTGTGTGTGTGCTGGATAGATGGCCCTCCGGGAACGTGGACAGGGATTCCCGCAAGCACCTGCTTTCTCCTCGACACGGACCCAACGCGGGCGGTGGCCTCGGGACAGGAAGAGAGCTCCGCGGTGGACCAGGCCCCGCCCCGCTCCGCAGCCACCGCCGTCTCCCAGACCGACCTCCGGGTGTGTGATGCACAGGTGAGTCCCGGCCGCCTCAGCTCCAAGACTCCCCAAGGGCCTGCTGGAGGGGGCCTGGGCTCCTCTGTGTGGGGAAGGGCCCATCTGGCGGACACAGGGCTGGAACAGGTCTCCTTGATGCAGAAATGGGTGGCACCCATTGTGTGGGCTCAGCTGCCTCCCTCCACCCAGCCCTGCCCTCCTGCCCCTCCCAGGACCCGGGAGGAGGCTCTGTGTCCCTCCTGATACCCTTCCACCCGCCAGACCCGCGATGCCCGCCTGCACGGAGCACCCAGGCTAAGGGAGCAGCAGCCAGGGGAGCGGCCCACCCGGGGAAGGTGAGGGCTGCATCGAACCTGCCACCCAGGCATGTGCCCTGGACCGGGAATCGAACCCGGGACCCTGCAGTGCACAGGCAGATGATCTCATCCCGGAGCACACCGGCCAGGGCTCTGATTTCTTTTCTCATAAGGACAGGGATCGTGTTAGATCAGGCCCACTCCATTCCAGCGGGACTTCATCTTTCTTTTTAAAATATATTTTATTATTTTTTTTAACATATTTTATTGATTTTTTACAGAGAGGAAGGGAGAGGGATAGAGAGTCAGAAACGTCGATGAGAGAGAGACATCGATCAGCCGCCTCCTGCACGCTCCACAGTGGAGATGTGCCCGCAAACAAGGTACGTGCCCCCGACCGGAATCGAACCTGGGACCCTTCAGTCCGCAGGCCGACGCTCTATCCACTGAGCCAAACCGGTCTCGGCGGGACCCCTTCTTAATTTCACTAATGCCACAGGCCGTGACCCTCTGTTCAAATAAGGTCCCCTTCTGAGGGACTTGGAGTTACGACTTCAACATGCGTTTTTTGGGGGGACACAGTTCAACCACAGCACCCATCTTCTTCCTGCCCCTCCACCCCACTTCCTGTTTTAACTGGGAAAGTCTATTTCCAAAGCCTTTATATTGGAGGGAGCCCAAGGGAGGGAAAAGAGGGACATACAGTGGTACCTCGAGATACAAGTGCCCTAACATATGAGATTTTTGAGATACGAGCCGTCGAGCGAGCGATTTTTGCTTTGAAATATGAGCAACATTTGAGATAGGAGTCATCGTGCGGATCGGCCGGCTGCACACAACCCACCTGTTTACCGCGAGCGATTCAAGACAACATTTCATTAATTTGTCATTAGAAATAAATATTTCACAATATATAATTACATATTGTTTTTGTGATGAATCCCTATGCTTTAATGATGTTCAATTTGTAACAATGAAAGTACATCCTGCCTATCAGCTATTTACATGACAGTTCATACCAGTAGCAAGATGACAGCGATGAAGTAGCCACGGAAATCATGCTATGGTTGGGGGTCACCACCCCGTGAGGAGCTGTCTTAAAGGGCCGCGGGCTCGGGAAGGTGGAGAGCCGCTGCTCAGAGGGCTTCTGTCTGTGCCGCACGCACACGTGACGGCTGACATTCCCGCTGGCATTTCCGCGGCGGCACGTGGGCGCCCGGCTGGTGAGACCCGCGGTGTCTGGCACCTCCGCAGCTTGCGAGCGGCACTCGATGAAGGGATGAACACATCAGCCCGCCAGGGTCGCTCCTCACACGCTACGGGGCGCGGTGTGCATCTCTCCCCTCAGCCTCCGAGGCCCCGGCGGGCAGGACCCTCCTCACTCCCCTGTTATCCCCTGCGGCTCCCGGGGCACCCAACCCGTTTCCCGAACGAAGGAGTCCGGGAGAACACGCCTGTGCCGGTAGGTACCTTAGACCCATTCTGTGGATCGGACCACTGAGCCCCCGAAGGACACCTCCCAAGCTCCAGCCCGGGGACTCGCCGGGACAAGGCCGCACTGGGGGGGCTGCACAGGAAGCCGGCTGGTGCGGACCCAGCCCCTGGCTCAACCAACGGATATACCTATGGACTTCCTTCCCGGAACGAGCTCAGAGCTACGCAAAGGGGCGATTTCCAAGCAGAGGAGGGTCTGGCGCCTTCGGTCTTGGGGGGCTGGTTGGTGAGTCTCGGGAGGAGCCCCCGGTGGGGACAGGGCCCGGGGAAGGCCAGAGCTCGCCCCTCGCAGGGACTGGCTGCTCTCCCGGGAGAAGTCCTGTACAGTGGCACCTCGAGATACGAGTGCCCTAACATACGAGATGTTTGAGATACAAGCCGTCGAGCGAGCGATTTTTGCTTTGAAATACGAGCAACAGTTGAGATAGGAGTCATCGCGCGGATCGGCCGGCTGCACACGACCCACCCGTTTACCGCGACTCGAGCGTCTCATAGTTTCCCACGCCTCAAGGTTACGGAACGAATTCAACTCGTATCTCGAGGGACCGCTGTCTTTGAGAAGCCCCACCCCGGGTGCCACTTCGGGGCCGCCTGCCAGGATCGGAGGCGCCCGTTCCGGGAGGGAGGGGGACACAGAGCAGAGCTGGCTCACCTGGGGGAGCCGCCGACAGCGCGCTCCTCCCTCCCCGTCCCCCTCCAGGGCCTGCTCCTCCCCAGAAAGGACTTCAGAGAGCGATGGGCCGAACCATTAAAATCCCATCACCAGCGCCTCCCCCGCACGCTCGGTTTTTTTCCTAAGAAAGGTCAGTTTCGCAGACTTTTAAGTTAATGACTCCATTAATTGCACCTTTCAGCTTCCTGAAAGGACCCGTGGAAAGTGTGCTCAATTCATTGGATTTTTTAAATGCCCTAAAGTGCCTGCATATCACCCGTGTCAGCGGCGAGAACGGGGGAGGGCCCCGCAGCTCCTGGCTGTACAGAGCCCCCGGGCTCGAGCCCCCGTTTCAGACGTCACCTCAAAAGCCTGTGCCCCTTGCCCATCAGAAGCGGAGGGTTCGCCCTCTCAGAGGCCCACCGAGGGCTCAGGGAGAAAACGGGTGGAGGGGAGGGGGGCCTGGGGCATCTAGTCGGGGGCGCTCAGGGGAGCCTGCTCCAGGGAGGACAGAAATGGTCCGGAAGGCAGGGGCCACCGTCCGCTCCCTCGTCCATCACCTGGCTCTGAGTGAAGGAGAGACCTCGGAACCGTCCGGCCTGACCTCTCCGAGGGCGACACCGCGTCTCGGGCAGGCCCACGGGCTTCTGTGGTCCACAGGACGACCCCCCACCCCGAAAACAGTGGTTCTCAACCTTCCTAAGGCCGGGACCCTTTAAGACAGCTCCTCATGTGGTGGTGACCCCCCAACCATACAATGATTTCCGATGCTACTTCATCACTGTAATTTTGCTGCTGTTAATGGATCATAATGTACATATCTGTGTTTTCCCCTGGTCTTCGCGACCCTGCTAGTGGTTGAGAACCACAGGTTGAGAACCGCTGCCCCCAAAGGTCACGGCCCGTCCCAGGAACCGTGGCTATGCCACCTCACACGGAGAAGGACTCTTTGGAAGGGATGAACGAAGCGTCTGGAGGCGGGAGGCCGGCCTGGCTCACCCAGGGGGGTGCGGCGGCCCTCGGAGGGGAGAGGCCTGCGTGGCGGTGAGCAGACAGACGGTGCCGGGGAAGGAGGGCAGAGGGCGGCGGTGCTGTTGGCTTGGAAGGGGCGGGAAGGCTGCCACGAGCCAAGGCAGGTGGCGGCCCCTGGAAGCCGGGACCGGCCAGGAGACCAAGCGTCCCCCGGAGCCTCGGGGAGCAGCGGGCCCCACGGACACGCTAAGTCAGCCCGGGGAGACGGGGTTGGACTCTGACCTCCAGAGCTGTCCAGCCACTGACGACGGGTGTTTGAAGCCACCGCAGGTGTGGAAACTGGCGCTGGCAGCCCAGGGTCCCCGTTAATCGCTCTCTCGGCTTGACTTTTATCCGGGGCCGGACGCCAGGTCGCAGAGCGGGTCCTGGAGCCGGAGGAAGAGGGAGCCCGGAGCGTCAGTGCACGCCGGGCCTGGGAGAAGGAGTCAGAGGCAGAGAGCGTCGTGTGTTCTGCACTCTCACGGGGCTGCAGGCCGTGGGGGACACGGGGAGATGTTGTGGAGGACGATATGGCACACACAGACCTGGGGGACTCTGCTCTCCTGCTGGCTCGCCCCCTGAGATACATCGACACCACCTATAGCTCGCAGTTCCTCCAGCACTGGGGCAGGGCGGGGAAAGAATGCTTCCAGACCAGCGGTTCTCAACCTGTGGGTGGTGACCTGTTTTCGGATGGTCTCAGGCTCTACAGCAGTGACCCCCAGGTTGAGAACCACCAGCAGGGTCGCCTAAGACCATCAGAAAACACAGATACTTACATGACAAATCACCACAACATGAGGAACTGTATTAAAGGGTCGCAGCATTAGAAAGGTTCAGAACCACTGCTTCCGGACTTTTAATTAAAGTGGTTCAAACCTCCATGGAGAATGGAGGCCAAACTGTCCGAAGGAGGGGCTGGCCCTCCTGACCCGAGGGGTCAGCTCACCGTGGCCGGCAGGAAGCCTCACGCGTCCCGCTGTGTTCCGCTTCTGGGCGTGGCCGTCACAGGACGCCAGGTCCCTCGAAGCCAGGCCAGGCGCAGTGCCCGTTGTCCCCAGAAGGGCAAGGCTGCTGGAAGGCCGGGCGGCCCAGGCCTGGCCCCCCGCCACCCCGTCCGGCTGCCCGGGGCCCGCCTTACGTAAAGGCAGCCGCTTCCCCGCGAACGCGAGGACGGCGGGATCCGTCGGGGACACGGAGACAGATTCCGGGGACACAGAGACAGATTTCCCAGCAGGTGGCTTCGGGCTAAAGATAAATCGTGTCCTCAGGCGACTGGGGAGAGTGGGCTGCAGCGCTCCTCCCGTCCCCACAAGACTCGCCGGCTACTCATCTCTGCCGGGAAGCCCAGGCCCTCCCGGGGGCCGAGAGAGGGCTGAGGGTGCCGCCCTGTGCCCCAGGCATGCAGGCCGGTGCCCCAGGGCGTGGGGGGGCCGTTCGCCTGTCCCCCACACACAGCAGAGGGCACAGAGGGCAGGCGACACCCCCTGCTCGTTGCTCACCGGTGCCATCCTGCTCGTGGCAGGTCAGGGCCTTGGCTGGGGGCCCCGCCCTCCTCCCCTGAGCTACCCTTCCCCCAGACTGGACGTCTGACTGGGCTCTCGGCCCGGACTGTGGAAACAAACTGGCTCGCCACGTATCTCTCCAACTTCTCGTGTCTCTGCTGGGACTGGCCTCTGCTCTCTGGGCATCTGTCCTCTCCCGCTCTTTCTTCTTCTTTGGAGATAATGATGGGTGCGCAGGAAATTGCGAAGAGTTTGGAGATGTCTCAGACCCCCTTCCCCTACCGCCCCCTCCCCTGACAGCCCATTGCATCACCACTGTACGGCATGAGACGCAGGAAGCTGCTCCAACAGCAGATGTGTGTTGCTCACCATCTAGGGCAGCAGTTCTCAACCTGTGAGTTGCAATCCCTTTGGGGAGGTCGAATGACCATCGGAAAATGCAGGTATTTACATTACGATGCATCACAGTAGCAACATTTCATGGTTGGGGGTCACCACCACATGAGGAACTGTATGCGAGGGTCGCGGCCTTAGGAAGGTTGAGAACCACTGATCTAGGGGCTGTGTGTCCAGGATGGAGTGCCAGCCAATATAGTTCTTGGTGAGGATTCTCTTCCTGGCTGTCTTCTTGCCACGTCCTCACCAGGGAGAGAGACCATCTTCTGTTATGGCACTAGTCCATCACCAGGGCTGCACCTCCTAATGCCATGACATGGAGGGTGTATGTTCAACAGGTAAGTGGGGGCACAACCAGGCTATAGCTCATGCATTCGACATCTGCATGTGCGTGTGTATATGTGTGTATTCAGTTCTGTTATCACATGGGTAGATTCCTGTGACCACCACCACAACCGGGAGCCATCACTGTGGGAGGGTGATGTGTAACTTCTGGAGCGAGCTCTTCTCACTCAGGTAGGGGGCGTGGAGGAGGCACCAGGTCAATGATTCTCTCTCATCATTGATGTTTCTCTCTCTCTCCCTTCCTCTTTGAAATCAATATATCCTATATAATAAAAGGCTAATATGCAAATTGTCCCCTCGGGAGTTTGACCGACTGGGAGTTTGACCGCTCACTATGATGTGCAATGACCACCAGGGGGTGGGGTGGAATGAAAGAAGGCCCTGGGCCAAAACCAGTTTGGCTCAATGGATAGGGCATCAGCTTGTGGTTCGATTCCGGTCAAGGGCATAGACCTTGGTTGCGGGCACATCCCCAATAGGGGGTGTGCAGGAGGCAGCTAATCGATGTCTATCTCTCTCCCTTCCCCTTTTTTGTAAAAAATCAATAAAATATATTTTAAAAAGAAAGAAAGAAAGAAAGGAAAGAAGGAAGGAAGGACGGAAAGAAGGAAGGAAGGAAGGAAGGAAGGAAGGAAGGAAGGAAGGAAGGAAGGAAGGAGGCCCCAGCCAGCGACTGAAAGATTCCAACTGGCCCTGGTCACTGGCCAGGCCTAAGGACCTCACCCAATGCATGAATTTCGTGCACTGGGTTGCTAGTGTGTGTGTGTGTGTGTGTGTGTGTGTGTGTGTGTGAAATCTCTCCAAATTTTAACACACGCACGTTTTTCTCTCTCATGCCCTGCTCCCCATTTTGGACCCAGCATCCCACAGCTGTTTCCCTGAGCCTCCAGACCCCCAGACCCTCATTGGCTCCCCACTGAGCCCTCCTGCCCCTCTCAAGTGCTTCTGCCTTCTCTCCCCACCCCTAGCTGTCTTGGGGAGACGGGCAGAGCACCCCCTCCATTGCTTCATCTCTGGAGGCCACCTCAGGGATCTCCATCTGTCTCAGGTCAGGAGAATGTGGCAGGAACAGCCTAGGAGATGTGACCCTGTCCTCCCGTCCTCCGGGCCCTCCCCGAATTCTGCCTCACTCTCCTCGCGCGGTGTTTTTCACGGGGATCCACATGCTCGGACCGAACCCGGCTGTTACCCTGGAGGCCGCCGATACATTTCGTAGGCAAATAAAATGGACTGGGAATTAGCATAAGAAGCCTTACATTAACAGGATGTAATTTTATGAGTTATCTCACAAACGAGTCAGGATGTATGTCAGCCCGGGGTGAGTCAACCCTTCCCAGCTCTCTCCTTATATAACGCTGCTAATTTTTCTCCAGCGTAAGCAGCGCGCTTTCTTCCCAAACACTGTGTTCTTTGTTCTGCAGTTTGGAAAAATAAACTCCCTTTAAGGCGATGCTCTGCTCAACCACAAAGCAAGGTGGGGAGGCGCGCGGGCTCCGAGGTGCCCGGGCCGCCCCTCGGTCTAGGAAGCCCCCAGCCGCACGGCCGCGTGCGGGAGACTCCAAGGTCAGGGTCACCGAGGCTGCGAGGGAGACGGAGGGGCGGCCTCCGATGGCCAGTGGGCACTCACTGGGAAAAGCCGGCCTTCCCTTGTCTACCGTGCAAGGCTCCCCAAGTGAGGGGTGGCTGTGGGCACAGGACAGTGAGGGTCCATCTTTGCTGGCACATGCCCTGTGCCAGGTGCCGGGCACAGTCAGGTGAACTTAGCCCACCCTGAGATGCTCCAGGTAGCTCCACCAGGGCTGCCTGGAGCACACGACAGAGGCTCAGCATCCACCCTTGTCTGAGAAGGCTGCAGGGGTAGGGTGGGGGGTGGTGGTGAAGGAGGCCTTAAAGGACCAGTCTGCACTGGCTGGGGCAGGGAAGGCCTTGCAGAGGTGATAGGAGGCGAAGAGCCTTTAGAGCAGCGGTTCTCCACCTTCCTAAGGCCGAGACCCTTTAAGACAGCTCCTCATGGGGTGGTGACCCCCAACCACAAAATTATTTCCGTGGCTACTTCATAACTGTAATCTTGCTACTGTGATGAACTGTAATGTAAATATCTGATAGGCAGGATGTATTTTCATTGCTACAAATGGAACATCATTAAAGCATAGGGATTCATCCCAAAAACAATAGGTAATTATATATTGTGAAATATTTATTTCTAATGACAAATAAATGATATGTTGTCTTGAATTGTGGTGTAGCGTGGGCAACAGTCTTCCTAGGACAACAGTAAATGACATGGCTACACTTTGCTGCACCGAGGAGCGGTGTGTTGGTTCCTAAGACCATGGGAAATAGGTGTTTTCCAATAGTCTTAGGCGACCCCTGTGAAAGGGTCGTTCCACCCCCAAAGGGGTCGTGACCCACAGGTTGAGAACCGCTGCTCTAGAGCATCCGCCTCGGAACCCTGGATGCAGGGAATCCTCCAAAGCGACGAGAGACCCCCCTCAGCCTCCCGGCTCCCCAGGGGCCGAAGGAGTTCGTCCCTCACCCGCTTCCCTGCCAACCCATGTCACACCTGCACCCTCCTCCCTCCTGTTCCCGGCGGGAGAGCTCTGTCCCAGCCCCGTCACTCTCACCCAGCCTTCCCTTGGAGGGGACCCCGAGAAAGGTGTGTGGCACGTGCCGGAGAAGGTCCCCCATTGACCACACGGGCCGTCGTGCGGTCAGCTGCACGAGGAGCAGGGACAGGCTGCCCGGGGCGGGACCTGCGATTAGAAAGGAACCGCCACACGGAGGAGAGAGACACAGGAGCGGGGGGCCGGGACGGGGGAGACAGACGCGCTCGCCGAGGCCAGGTTGGCAGAGGCCAGGGTGGGTCTCCGAACCCAGGACCAGGGGGGGGCGGGGCTGCGTTCTCAGCAGGTGCTCCTGTCTCCCCTTTCTGGAGGCTGAAGTCCAAGTTCAGGGGCGGCCCCCAGGCCTCTGTCCATGGCTCAGAGGCGGCCACCTTCCCCTCTCGGAGCCCGCGCACGCCTTCCCTCTGCGCGTGTCTGTGTCCCCCTCTGCTCCGCATGCAGGACAGGCAGAGGGGCTGAGGGCCCGCCGTGGGGACCTCACGGGAAGCGAATCACCTCTTCAGAGACCCCATCTGCCAGGACAGTCCCCTTCCGGGCACCGAGGGCGAGTCTGCAGGGACAGGGAGGAAGGCTGGACCCTGAGATGCGGGGAGCCAGCCTGGACCTCGGAGCTGGAAGAGTCTCGTCCTTGTCCGGGGCGGGCGGGGCCTGCGGGGGCGGACGGGCGCGGACAGGTTAATCAGCGCGGGCTTCCGCAGGCCTCTCTCCCCGCGATCAGCGGCACCGTCGTGCAGATCAAGTGCCCGCGCTGCCCTCGCATCAGGCGGCTATTCATCACGCCGACGCCCATTTCCCAGGAAAACGAGGTAATTGCAGCCCGGGTGGGCGGGCCTTCATCGCCAGCTCATCTTCCCACCCTTCCTGTCATCTCGAGGGCCCTCGCTCCGTCCTCCCCCGCCGCCGGGTGACAGGGGCCACTGCCGGGGACGACGTTCGGGAGGGCTCTCGTCCTGTCCACATGTGAAGGGGCGCTGACAGCTGCCCCCCCGTGCGTGGGTGGCCATCACACGTCCGCGGCCTCCCGACGACAGGAGCTGTCCGCCGCGAGAGCACGCGAGCGGAATGTGGAGGCGGAGGAAGGTGGTCGGAATCTTCTGGCTGCAGCCCCCTCGCCCCCCCGCCAACCCCCGCCCCGCAGCCCGGCAGCTCCTCGGACTTGTGGGTTCCAGAGCAGAGGAAGCCGGGCTGGGGGTCCCCGCAGAGGCCCCGTGTCAGTCAGGTGAGGCCAGGCTCTGCCCTCTCTCTCTCTATATATATATTTTATTGATTTTTCACAGAGAGGAAGGGAGAGGGATAGAGAGCTAGAAACATCAATGAGAGAGAGACATCCATCAGCCGCCTCCTGCACGCCCCACAGTGGAGATGTGCCTGCAACCAGGATACATGCCCTGGACCGGAATCGAACCCGGGACCCTTCAGTCCCCAGGCCGACGCTCTATCCACTGAGCCAAACCATTTTCGGCAAAATATATATTTTACTGATTTTTTTTTTACAGAGAGGAAGGGAGAGAGACAGAGAGCTAGAAACATCGATCAGCTGCCTCCTGCACGCCCCCCACTGGGGATGTGCCCGCCACCAAGGTACATGCTCTTGACGGGAATCGAACCGGGGACCTTTCAGTCCGCAGGCCGATGCTCTATCCACTGAGCCACACCGGTTTCGGCCAGGCTCTGCTCTACTAATGAGCAGCCCCCCGCGTTTCGGTGGCCTCCACTCAAGCATGTGTGTCGCCCTCACCCCACACACCCATCTTTTGGGGGGACCTTGCGAGCTCCCCGCTGTCCTTGCTGGGGAGACAGGGCAGACAGGGCAGACCCCTCCGAGGCATTGCTGGCCTCGGGGGCATCCAGGAACGCCCGCCGGCGCTCGCTTCTGCTCCTAGAGGCGACGGTGACCGGTGACCGTGCCCTGCCTTTCACGATGCCACCCCGCCCCGGCCTTAACGGGGTGAAGGATGCCACCCCCGGGCGAGAGGGACAGCAAACAGCGGGGACCATGTGACAGTCGGCCACAGGCCGGCCGCCCACCCCACCCCCTTCCTGTCAGCCCCAGTCCCTCCACAGGGGACAGCGAGGGCAGCTGCGAGGCTCCGCCCAGACGCCCACCCCGGGCACAGGCAGCCTCGCTGAGGGACAGGTGGTGTGCAGGGGGCCTCCCCAGGGCCTGGGAGCCGGAGCACCCTTGGGGGCCACAGCCACGTCCCCCGTGCGCACTCGTTATGAAGATGTGCTCCTTGGGAAAGAGGTAAGGGGGGTGCAGGGAGAGACGGGACAAAAATCACACACCTATGGATGAGAACAATGCGGGGAGGTAAGGGCAGAGGGAGGGGTGGGAGCCGGGTGGAGGGG
>PVJN01045504.1:6819-16959 GCA_004026805.1 Lasiurus borealis
GGGTCTCGATGTTTTGGGGTCTGGTCGCCAGCTCTGCCACCATCTGCACGAACTGGGTTCGGGCTTTCTGGTACTGCTCGAACACTGCGGAGAGAGGCACGGTGGGCGAGCTGCTCAGGCATCCCCTGCTCCCGCCAGCTGCTGTGGGGGCAGCCCCAGCCCCTACCTTGCAGCACCTGCCTCTGACTCATGGTGCCTGGAGCTCTCCGCTGGCCACGGCTCCTGGCGACCTGGCTCGTGTGCCCCGGCCTGCGAGTCCCAGGAGCGGGCAGCGCACGGGGGACTGGGACAGCGCCTCCTGGGCTTGGGGACGAAGGCCAGTCCGCTCTGTGTACCCTGGTCTCCCGAGCAACCGATCCGAACAGCGGTCCCGCTTCAACTGCCAGTCCCTGGATTGACGTCACGGGGGCGGGGCCCCGCGCCCCCCCAGAATGGGCCGTCTGGGAAGAACTTCACCTGCGGGGGCGCCCAGCCGCCGCGGGAGTCTGCGCCGTGGAGTGTCACTTCTGCTGGGCAGGGCGCCTGGGCCCGGAGGGTGCCCTCCCTGCGGCCTCCCCTTGCCGCACGGGGACGCCAGGAGCCGCGCCGCACCCAGTCTTCTCTCGGCGCGGCGGCGGGTGGGAGGCGGGCCCGCCTCTCTCAGTCGCATCCGGTGCAGCTCCTGCAGGTGGACGTGGCCCTGGTACTTCGCCAGCGAAGCCACCCAGGCCAGCGCGGGCTGCACAGGAGCGGGTGCACCGGTGCCGCCCGCCCCGCTCACTGCCGCCAGCGCCCCGCGGCCCCGCACCCGGCCGCTGCGAAGCCTCCTCCGGCCCCCGCCGCCGGGAAGGCAGAGTGGAGTCGTGCCTGGAGCTGGCCTGCGACCGCCCGCTCCATGTGCAGCTGTGTGTACCCGTCTTGGTCCTCCCCACCAGGCTCAGACCAAGGGTCCCGAAGCCGAGCGCCGCCTTGCCCCGCACCGCGTCCCGCGCGCTAGTGGGCTCCGCAGCGAAGGCGCGGGGCGGCCAGGGGGCGAGCGTCAGTACCAGAGCCCACAGCAGGGCGGGGCAGGGCGGGGCAGGCGGGGTGCTGGGCGCGCGGACAAGCTCTGGCCCAGGTGCCTGCGCCACCTGCGGGGGTCGCGGGGCAGGCGGGTGGAGCGTGGACGCGCTGGGGGCTTAAGTGCGAGCGCCAAAGGCTGGGGGCGGAGGGCCGGGGAGCGCACAGAGGACGGCGGGAGGGCTTTCCTGCAGTCCCAGGGGGCCGAGAGGGTGTGGTTATGGGGGATGGCGGCCGCAGGAGGGGCATCGACAAGCTCCAACAGAGGTGCAGGTGCCAACTGTGGGGAGGAGGGCTCGGAATGGGCGGGGTCCCATTGGCAGACTGGGGGCACAGGTGCCAGGGCCAAGACTAGGGTGATGGGGGCTGGGGAGGGAGGCAGAGAGCGCACAGCGGACAGTGGGCGCCCGAGTTCCATCCAGAGGGGCTAACTGGGGGCGGGGAAGGGGCAGCAGAGTGGCACTGGCTGAGCTGGAGTTGGGTCTCCCGGCTGTCTAGAGCTGTTGATTTTCTTTGGGGGAAAGACAGCCATTCTGTGTACTTGATTAGTTGAAAACCTCTGACACACTAAAAAATTCATTGGAATTGAATAGAATTTAAATGACTGGGGTTAGAAATGAGGCTTTTACTAGAGGCCTCGTGCATGAATTTGTGCACCAGTGGGTCCCTCTGCCTGGCCTGTGGGATTAGGCTGAAACCAGCTCTCTGACATCCCCCAAGGGGTCCCAGATTGTGAGAGGGTGCGGGCCAGGCCCAAGGACCCCATTGGTGCATGATGGGGACCAGGGAGGGATGAGGAAGTTTGGCTAGCTGGGGAGAGACCAGCCCATCTTGCTCAGTCCAGATTTGCCATACCCTAGCAGCAGCAAGCTAACCTACCAGTCAGAGTGTCTGCCCCCTGGTGGTCAGTGCAAGTGGCCTTAGCATATCATTAGCATACTATGCTTTGATTGGTTGAACACCGACTGGATGGCTGGACACTTACCGTATTAGGCTTTTATTATATAAGATTTTATTTTGGATGCTCAATACAGTTTATAAGAATAGACTTCATCTTCAAGGCATATCTATGTCTTCCAAGACCCCTAGGAGCTTAAGCAGGGAGGCAGTGGCTGTCCCTCTCATATGAGCATCCATTAGTACAGCATCCCTCTCATATGAATAGTCATTAATACAACACATCTAGAAACTATAACTGGTTTTTCATTGCTACTGAAATCGACTTCTCTAGCTTTCTATTTCCTCCAAGTGTCCTGGGGGAAAGTCCTCTTTTCCTGGAGGTTTCCTTTTTATTTTCTTCTGTTACTCATGAAGGTTAGCCAAGGTTTTGTGCAACTCTAAGTCTCAGATTCTAAAGTTGGGGACATCCTAGGACATTGTGTTCAAAAATGGAAATGAGAAGCAGACACATTTTCTTGTTGGCATTTTCTGGGAGGACAGGTGGTGCTTTATTGAGTTGTACGCCTGAAATGTGTATGGTTAGGCAAAGCAATGTCATCCAGTAAATGTATAAAACTCTCTGGAAGGACACTGAGGGAAATATAAATACAGCCTGACTGTGAAATCAAAGCCTCATTTAAAAAACAAATAAGCCCCATTGCCTGGGATTATTACTCCCTTATTAAAAGCAGCTTTGGGCCCTGCTGGTGTGGTTTAGTGGTTAAGTGTGAACCAGGAGGTCACTGTTCAATTCACCGGCAGGGCACATGTCCAGGTTGTGGGCTTCATCCCCAGTAGGAGGCATGCAGGAGGCAGCAAATCAATGATTCTCTCTCATTATTGATGTTTATATCTCTCTCTTCTTCTCCCTTCCTCTCTGAAATTAATATAAACATATATATATATTTATATTTTAAAGCAACTTTGGGATTATACAACACAAACACAAAATTGGAGGAGGGTTATTAAATGTGAACTTATCTGTGCAGGAAATTTTTCCACTTGGTCACTTCATAAAGAAAAACATAGAGAAAGATACCAGTTTTGATATAATGCATAAGAATTAATTGAGGAACTTATTAAAATTGCAAATTCCTTCATTTCTTCCAACCTAGAGATTCTGCTTCAGCAGTTCCTATGTGAAATATTCCAGGAGCTTCTAACATGGGTGTCCCAGGAGGAAATTATGACAATCACTGATGACTGGGTCTGAGCTATCAAAGTGAAGACAAGATGTAGTCCAGGGACTTAAGTCCTCTCTTGCCAACTAATTAAGGAAAAAGGACCCTCACACACATTTCTTGTTATTTTCTGCAGTGCCTCCGCTCTATTAAAAGTAGCTTTGGGCCTGGCTGGTGTGGTTCAGTGGTTGAGTGTGAACCAGATGTTCACTGTGTTATTAGGTGGCTGCATAGTAGCAGACTCTAAGAAAAACAAAAGCATCTAATGTTGTTAGTGTTGGGTAGTATTATATAGGTTTATCTCTAACCTATAACTGAACCATTAGACCATTCTTTTTTAAATTAAGCAGCTTTCTGTTCTCTCTGACCAATTAAAATTATTTGGAGAATAAAAAGTTTACACATCCCCTCTAATACCAGAATGTATGAGGTTTGGAAAGTTCAGGAAGACAACTGAATTTATTCACTAGTCTTTTGAATATTAGGGCCTTGTTTTTCACTGGTACATTCACATTCTCCCCCGACAGCCCTCCACCTTAGACAGACCTCAGCCCACCACGGCAATCCCACCATCCCGCAGGGCAGCCAGGTGAGACTCTCGGGCACTCCAGGCAACCACTTGGCTTAGGCCACTTTGGAGTTTGCCTATCTTGTTCTGGAAATAAACCTAAGTGGTCACCCAAGGGGAAGCAGAGAAGCTCACCCCCTCTGCCTGCCTCTCCTGTCTTCTCCAGGCTGGTGTCTTGTTTCCTTCTGTTCCTTCTCCCTCTAGTTCTTTGCACTATTAGTCTTATAGGGCAGGAGAAGTTTCTCTATACCCTTCTAAGTTCTTGGCTGAGACCCTGTGATAACTAGACCCTGGACCCCAAATTGATGACTTGGAAAACAGGTTTATTAGCTCAAGGACCTCATGCATGCATGGAAGACACACAGGCAAAGATGAGGAACTCCCTGAGGTGGCTTAATATTCAGCCTGAATATCACCCTGATAGGGAAAGGGGAGGGGACTTAGGCTGTTAGGTGAGAGGAGCTGGTTTTCAGGAAGGTGAGGGTCCTTAGAAGAATTCCCTGGTTGATGACACAGTTCAGCAGGAGATCTATGACAGTTGAGCTCCTTTTGGAGGATCTGTTTGTATGCAGATGAGGGAAGTTCAGAGAAAGACTTCCCTGTATTTTCTATTTTTCAAATGCTTACAGCTCAAAATATTTACTATACCAAAGTGGCATAATTTGGGTGGCCTATTCTGCTATTCCTCCACTTCCCATCTCCAGGACTTGTGCTGGCTTATATGAGTGGAAGCACTGGGTGCTACAGAACAAACTGCCTCTGGTCAGAGTCCCCAACACTTAGCACTTCTTCCTCTGAGGGGATGCAAGAATCTCAATGCAAGGACGGAAACTGCTGAATGGTGATAAGCAGCCTCTTTGCAGAGAGCTCCTTCATTCATTTCTTCATCCCACAAATGATGACCGTGCTCTTTTTATAGTAGGCATGTCCTCGAAATCAGGAACACAGAGATGAACCCGACAGACCAGATCCTGGCCCTTGTGAGGCTTCTACTCTAGTGTGAGAAAACAGACAAGGAAGAGAGGGAGGAGAAAAGGAAGACAAAAGAGAAAAGGAAGAAGATCAGAGTTCTAGGTGCTGAGAAGAGAAATAAAGTAAGATGATGGATGGTGTTCCTGGAGCACTCTAGGTTGAGTGGTGAGGGAAGGACTGTCTCAGATGAAACATCCGAGCTCTGAATGTCAATCATTAATGCTAATATCCAAAGGAGGGGCATTCAGGTGAAAGGGACTATGTGCTCAGGGAATATAAATTTAAGATCAGACCAAACAAAATATAATTAACAGTATAGTTTTGTGTCTCCATGAAGTAAGTTTTCAATGACCTTTCTTTGTTACTCATATCTCTGTAAAATGGAGTTTTCAATTAGAATCAAATGTGGAGAAATAGAGCTCAGCAGCAAACAGAGTTGCCTGGCCTGAGAAATGTTAGCTGCTGAATGGAATAGTCAGAATTTCTGACAGAACTTCTGTCCTTGGCAACTCATTGCCATCCTTCCTAGGCAGGAATCCTATCTTTTCTTGTAATCAGAGTACGAAAGAAGAAGAAAAAAACAAAACAAACCGTTCAGCCCCCAAACAAGAAACCAACCCCAGACATCCCACCTTACCGCAAATAGAAATAACCCCTACAACTCACCAGCTTCAGCAGTAAGAGGGGAGATTGTTGGCATCAGGTTATGCCATCATTGTGTTTCACATTAATTGCAGCAAAAGAACAGAGAACAGGTGAGGCTTTGGAAAGAATCCTCAAAGAATTACACCCTTCCTCCTCGATGGTTTATATCAGACCTGCAATCAAATACTGAACATATCCAGCTATAAATTCTTTGACCAGCTCATGTGCAATGGGCTGAATTGTGTCACCCCCAAATTCATATCCTGATGCTCCAACCCCCTTATGTGACTATGTTGGATGTGGGGCCCTTTAGGAGGAGGTTGAGGTTAAATGAAGTCATAAGGGTAGAGCCCTAATCTAACAGAATTGGAGCCCTTATGAGAAGAGGAAGAAACCCTGGAGCTGGCTCTCTCTGCCACGTGAGGACACAGTGAGAAGGCAGCCACCTTTAAGTCAGGAAGACAGTCTTCACCAGGACCGGACCATGCTGCACCTTCACTTGGTCCTCCAGGCTCCAGAACTGAGAAATAAATGTCTGTTTGTAAGCACCAGTCCATGGTAGTTTGTTATGGCAGCTGGAATAAAAAATGAGGGAGCAATCTTTATAGTGCACTATGAGGTCAGCTGACTCTCTTTTAAAGAAAAAACACAAAGCAAACAACTATATTTATGAGCTACTTGCTCTCCACTGCCCAAGATGAACTAACTAACTAATTTTAGTATGTAACCTGCTAAATAAGTTACTTTTTTTGTCGGGACCAAAACGCAAAGGAGATTATCTAGCCACAGTAACCCAGCTACAAGTTAGGCAGCCATGATTTCTTTCTTCATCTAAGCTACTGTCGCCCTCTGCTGGAGAAGTTTATGACTGCTGCTTTAAGTTTTGATAACAAGAAATAATTGACCCTGGTCATTTTAATTTAACAAATGTTTGGGCCACTAACTTTTCTTGAACCAATTTATTTCTTATGTAGTACCCTAAAATTTTAGACATTATTTGATAATGATTACATATTTCTCATCCTTCTCTATAAGCACAGAATGAATTTATGAAGCAGTATCAAAGCTTAATGATAGAAACAAAAGCAGCAGATCCTAGAGTGCTTTTTTGAAAATTTTGATTACCTAAAAATTATAGAAAACTTGGAAGAAATATAGAAATGTGGAAGTAGAAAGAAAAATTATGTGCAGTCCCATTTCAGGAAAAAAAGATTTTTTGTTTTGCCTAGTTATTACATGCTATAAATAGAAATTTGTGTCCTGTATTTCCTTTTCTTTCCAAACATCACAATCATTTTTCCCTGTCCTTATGAACACATTGTTACTGTGAGGAACATGTGGGTGTGTCACCCAGACCCCCTTTCCCAGGGAGGACTTGGAGCCCCAGCTGTGCTACCCCTCAACGACAGGGAGTCACTAGGACCAGGCTATGGCTTTCCCAGCGCAGCCCACATCCAGGGCCTGGCAGGGGCAGGTAGCTGGCCCAGCCACTTCACCCAATGGGAAGAACTCTGTGGGGCTGTCGGTTCTGGAACTCTGCAGCGGGTCCTCGGAGGCTGGTCTTCTGCCTCTGGCCAGTCCTGCTTCCACTCCTACCTTCCATGACCTTCACTGGAGGCTACTTCCTAAATACAACCCAAATTCACAAAACTCCCTCTTACCATCTGCCTCCTAAAGAGCACAGGCCTGTGACTTCTAAGTTTTTGAATACAGTGGTACCTCGAGAGACGAGTGCCCTAACATACAAAATTTTTGAGATACGAGCCATCGAGCGAGCAATTTTTGCTTTGAAATACGAGCAACATTTGAGATAGGAGTCATCACGAGGATCGGCCGGCTGCACACCAATTCACCCCACCAGTTTACCCACCAGTTTACCGACACTCGAGCGTCTCAAAGTTTCCCACACCTCAAGGTTACGGAATGAATTAAACTCGTATCTCGAGGTACCACTGTATAGTATATGTGCATATGTTTAAAAAAATTGAACCATACATAAGGCTTTTCAGTGCTAAAGTAAGTCTCCCTTTAACCCTGACCCCATGCCCTTTTGTTCTCCCCAGAGGCAAACACTGTTATCCATTCTGAGGGTATCTTAATAGGACCGGGCTATACACATACAGACATGGATGCTGTGATGGTTAATTTTATGTGTCCACTTGCCTGGATCACAGGATTCCCGCATAGCTAGTTCAACATTATTTCCTAGGAGTGGGTTTCCAGAAGAGACTAGCATTGAATCAGTGAAGTGGTAGAATGGGTGGCCCTCTCCAATGTATGTAGGCCTCATCCAATCTGTTAAGGGCCTGACTAGAACAAAATGCCGGAGGAAGGGAGGATCTTCTCATTTTCTGCCTGACTGTATGAATGGAACCTTGATTTTCTGCCCTCAGAGCTCCTGGTTCCCAGGCCTCCACTCCTGGACTGGAGCCAACACCATCGCCTCTCAGTCTGAGAACTGCACCACTGGCTCTCCTGCGTGTCCAACCTGCAAGTGACTCAGCCTCCATAACTGTGTGAGCAATTCCTTTTAACAATGCTCTTTTTAGAGATATCCATCCATCCATCCATCCATCCATGCACCCACCTACCCACCCAACTATCCTATTAGTTCTGGTTTTCTAGAGAACCCTAATACAGATCCATGTATTTATACCTTTTATTTTGAAATAATTCTATATTTACAGAAGAGTTGCAAAAGTAATACAGAGCTCCCTTATCTCCTCCATGCAGCTTCCTTTGTTAACAACTTGCACCACCATATTCATCACAACTAAGAAATGAGCAGTAGTACAATACTGGGAACCAAACTACAAATTTAATTCAGATCTCACCAGTTTTCCATTGCTGTCCTCTTTCTGCCAGTGTGGGGCCCACTTTGCATGGAACTTTTAGTGGCTTCATGCTACTCCTTCCAGCAAATGTTATAGAATTACCACAGTTTGTTGGACTCAAAGGAATTCTGCTTTTTAAAAAATACTAACACAAATAACACACTGGTTCACAGTTTTGTTGTTTTTATAACATTTGTTCTCAATTTCTGGTTCTTTTTTGAGGGTATGGAACCTGGCCATTTTTTAAGGGGGTTGATTCGTGTACCATATTTGCCTCCTACTGAGCTGCCTATTTGCCCTAGGAATACATCCCTGCACTTTCCCATCACCTCTTGTCAGCAGTGATGACCTTTTTATTTTTTTAATGTTCATTATTTATTTTTATTTATTTTTTATTAATGTGTTACATGTATAAATATCTTCCCATTGCCCCCCCCTCCCAGGCATACCCAAACCCTACAGTATCTTGTGTTCATTGGTTATGCTTATATGCATGCATGCAAGTCCTTTGGTTGACCTCTTATCTACCCCACCTCTCCTTAATCTTCCTGCTATAATTTGACAGTCTGTTTGATGCTTTACTGCCTCTGTATTTATCTTTTTGTTCATCAGTTTATAATGTTCTTTATTATCCACAAATGAGTGAGATCATATGGTGTTTTTCCTTCATTGACTGGTTTATGTCACTTAGCATAGGAATATATTCTAAGAAACTAGGAACAACAATCAGAAAGGATTTATGCACCCCTATGTTCATAGCAGCATAATTTACAATAGCTACAATTTGGAAATAGCCTAGGTGCCCGTCAGCAGATAAGTGGATCAGCACTGATGACCTTTGATGAGACGTTAATAGGTACATACTGTTCAGTTCCCTTCTTTTAGCTTCTTAGAACAATTTTCCACAAGCTCAGTTGCATCCGATGCTAGTCTGTTGTGTTCCAACCTATCTCTGAGACATATCCCTTATGCGGCTTCCATTCTCCTGTCTGACTGGATACTCTCCTGGCTCCTGCCCAGCTGTCACACTGGGACTGCCTTCTGCTGCCATTTTTGGGGCTCCTGCCTCACTCCTGAGCTGGTATCTTAGCCAACATTCCCCCAGAAAGAAGAACCTGAGCCCCAAGTTTGCATGCAAGTCGTTTATTTCAGAAAGTGATCCCAGGGAGCAGGAGTAGGAACAGGGAACATGTGGGAAAGGCATACACATGTGTTGCTGGGAGATAAGAGAAATTGTATGTAGCCTCTGCCCAGGCTCCTGACACAGGGCTCCCGAGACCCTTGGCGTGTCCTCAGTGATAAGCGCGTCAGGAGCATCTGTTCTAATATTTCTGGGTGAAAATACCAAGGGGTTTAAATTCTAATAAGGTTACTCTGGGGTTCACTTCAAAACAGTGTGGGATGGGAAGGGGGCAGATAACACAAGATTGGCCAGTATGACTGATACATCATTCACTGATAATTGTTAAAGCTGAGTAATGTCATAAACATGGTAGTTTATCACACATTCTCCATCTTTGAAACTGTTCACAATAAAAACTCTTTTAAAGGTGCTCTTCAGGCTTGAGTCTTGTACCTGACAATAGGAAGGAGGAGGAGGCACATGCAGGTTGGCATTGATGCTATGAATGACAGGGGCTCCAGGTGTGTCCTGGGACATGAGTGTGCTAGGACAGAGCATTTGGAGGGCAAAGAAAACAGTCCATTAAGAAAAGTGGATGCCTTCTCCCAACACCTGCTGGTTCCAGACTTTTCAGGCACACATGCCATCCATGGTGCGAACATGTAATATTTAAGAAACATCCTAGTGCTGATTTCATCCAGTTCTCCATAATTTATTTTAAAAAGAGAGAATCAAGCCTGAACTGTGTCCTAAAGGAATGGAGAGGCACAAGGCCAGAAGATGAGCCATCCATTAAAGGCTGGCCAGAGTCTAACTTCTCGGTGCGTGCCCAAGCGGCAG